>BQKZ01000792.1:66403-80507 GCA_036244855.1 Temnopleurus reevesii
ATATATATTTCTTGAACATAACTGCTTGATATGTGTTGAACATTATTCATCAACAAAATTTTCTCTAAAGATTAAAAAGACGGATTAAAAAGCAATGAAATATAATAAGCCCATTGAAGAGAAGTGACGCACCTACGTCATCACTAGTTGATGTCACGTGATGCAAAGTTGCCAATTTGGTAAAAATATAACTATTTAAATTATTTTTAAAAACCCTTCAAAAATTCATAACTTTCTTATTTATTGTCCGATTTTGCTCAAACTTTTTTTGATGTGTTCGTCTAATTTTTGCGCTTTTAATCAAACCAAGTTATTTTTGGCCTGGAGTAATCGTTTAAAGGGGAACTCCACCCACACATTTGAGGGCGCTCAGTTGATGAAGAAAAATACAGTGGTCAAACTGTGAAAATTTGAGCAAAATCCGACTATCCATTCAAAAGTTATGAATTTTCAAAGTTTTTATTTAAACCCTCATGGGCTCCTCAAATTGGCACCGTACAGGAATAAAATGGCTGCCAACATGGAGAACTCTCCATTCACTTTGTACACAGAATTTCACATTTTCCTCTTTTTCCAGAAAAGTAGACATAATTTTGTTTTTTTTTCAGTTGGATATATTATAGCCACATCAATTCTACAAGCATTCCAGAAAGAACAGTGCTGATTCATCATTTGAAATATGATATTGATCCATTTTCAATGAATTTATGTACAAAGTGCATGAGGAGTTCTCCATGTATGACATCACAGATTATGCCAATTGGCTATACGTTGCCAATTCAAGGATGCCCAGCACAAGTGGAAATAATAACTTTGAAAATTCATAACTTTTTCTCCATTTACTGACTATACATTATTGTCTGGGTGTAATTCCCCTTTAAATCCCCGGTCACATAGGACCCCGGAAGCAACACGATTCACCCCGACTCTTTGTTAATTCACACTTAACTGCCTAAGAACAACGAGTCAGGGTGAATCGTGTTGCTTCCGGGGCCCTATGTGACCGGGGCTTAAAGGTGTGATATTGCACCAAAGTCGGTGCTTCCGGTGTTTCATCTTTTTGCACCTTTATTCCCAAAAGAGAGCAGGGTTTCACCACCGGGGCCTGTTGCAAGCAAATATGTGTATTTTTAAAGGGTCCCCAGCACAAATTTTTACGCGCTTCTGACCTAATAAAATTTGCGCCCCTTGCTTCCATCCGGATTGGGGGCGCACATTTTCTTGGTGACATTTTCCAAATATAATTCATTAAATTCTACTGCACTGAAAGTTAACAAGCAATACATACCGTGTGCAACGAGCAACGATAATTCGTTCCCATAAACATAAATCATTTTTTAATGACGTTTAACACGGAATATATCTAATAGGATATATTTGGTTACGCATTCATACAGTAAATATATTGAGCATTGATAACGAGCGTATGATACTTCAAGTACCGTATTGATGATAATTGTTTTGATTAAACAATTGATTGATGTTGTAGAAAATGATATCACATCATACAGCAACATGATCATGTATTTAAAACGATATCTGATTAGCAAATATACAAACTCTCTCCCGATATATCCCTAAGACAATTGAGTACTGCTTTAGATTCCATTTTGCCAAATATCATGAAATTAGTCTGACGAGTATGAGAATTCATCAAATCTATACACACTTTTCTACTTACTTAACAACAAAACGTCCGTGTTTTCACGAAGTGACGGGAACCAACGGGCATTGTTGCTGAAGACAAAGCAATATCCCGACATAGCGCCAATTCAACGGGCATCATATCGAACAACATGCTAATTCTATGGAAGGGCACGTTTAAATGGGTTATATCTCATTCCGTGTAACAGTACCTTCTTGCTCCATTCACTTCGTGAAAACGCGGACGAAATATCTATTTCGGTATTGCGAATTTTAAAAGAAAACAGCTCATGGATAGAAGTATACATTTCTGTGCACCATGTTCCATAAATACATTTTCCTTAAATCAAAAGTGGGATAGAGGAAGGAAATGTAACATGCACCTCCGCATATACGCTTCCGTGCTTGGATGGAATCCAATTAGTCCGGGTTATAACTGAGGAAGGGGTCACCCGAAGAGGAAGAAATATTCATATGGTCGATCTAGACTAGTTTTTCATGCTGAACAAGAATATATGAGGTAAACGGGCTGTATCCTGAAGGTTAATGCGTGAGGGTGCTCTTTTCAAAATGGCCGCCATATCATGACCGTGCACACAAATTTTAATGGTACCACATCAAAAATATATGTGGTATCAAATTGTAAGATATTAAATTTCCTTTAAAATCATATCCAAATCAATCATATTGGAGGTTATTATTGTGCCTTTATTTGGATGCCCCCCCCCCCCCCCCCCCCCCCCCCCCCCCCCCCCCCCCCCCCCCCCCCCCCCCCCTCCGGGCGCCGAGAACCAAACACGTTCCAGATTTCAGTTTGTGTCTCTGGATTCTATGAGTACGTTGAGCTTCTTTGGACTGATGTTGATCCCCACATTAAAGTCGAGGCTCACTTCTTCCCCATCAGGACAAGTAAAGCGCAGCTGATGTAGGAGTGTGGCGAAGAATGTGAAGAGATTGATCCGTGCAAAGTCTGCACCAACACACTGTCTGCGCCCGGCACCAAATGCCACCAAACGTTTCTTCTTGTCGCCGTCCAGTGTTCCATCCTCGGACAGGAACCGACGCGCGTCAAAGACTTCCGGTTGATACCAAACTTCTGGATCAAAGTGAGATGAATGGAAGTTTGGGAAGACCACCATGTACTTTGGTAAGAAGAATCCATCAAGAAAAGTGTCCTTGGTCGTGCAATGAGGAATACCAAACGGAGCAATCGTAGCGTAACGCTGGACTTCAAGAAGACATGACTGAGTCAACGGAAGATTGGGACAATCGATCCATGTTGGCAGGCGGTCACGACCAACTACATCATCGAGCTCACGTTGGACGTCAGATTGAGCTTGAGGGTCTCGAGCCATGTAAATCATGGCCCATTCCAATGTAATTGATGTTGTGTCGAACCCTGCACCGAAGAAGTCAAACGCATTTTGAAGCAGGTGTTCTCCAGACAGAGCACTCAGGTCTTGATATTCTTCCTCATCACCGATGTGCCCTGTGCCAACAGCTTCCTCCATGATATCCTGAGTTGATGTAGGATCATGGAGTTCGTTGCTTGCGTCAATAAGTCCACGTGCAGCTTTGTTGAATTTTGCTTGGGACTCCTCAAACCCTGCCATGGTTTTGGTCAAAATGAACCGCAACCAAGGCAGGAAGTTCAATGGGTTACCACTACCTACGCCCTTCATGAATCTCTCGAAGGATTTAATGAATGAATGAATGGTAGGTTTTGTCGTGATAGGAGCTTCGTTTCCTGAACATAAACCAAAGGATGATATTGCTCACAGACAGACGGATGAGACGTCGATTGTCCATGCTCTTCTCATCCGGAGGCACTTTGAGATGTTCCACAAGTTCTTCCGCTTCGCCGCTGGCAACCTTCTCCAGGAACGGAACCTGATTCCCTGTGGTAAAATGGCGGAGAGTAGTCTCAGTATGCTTCCGATGGCTCTTGTATTCTTCACTGTAAGGTCTGAAGCTCAGCGAAGGACCGTAGATGTTCGTCTTGTTGATTACCTTGAAGGTGTACAGATCTGGCCGACCTGCAAAGGTTGTGGGTTGTTTTACCAACGAATCCTGGATCGCTTTGTGCCCATTCAAAACAAGAACAGGTCGACTACCAAGCGTAATCTGGAAGATATTTCCGTAGACATTGGCCAGTTTCATCAAGGACAGGTGCATCGCGTTTTTGTCCAAGGACAGCATGTTGCCAAAGACAGGAACGCCCCAAGGTCCAGGTAATGGACGAGCTCCACTCTGTGCAATCCTTTTCTTCAGATCTCTTGCATTAATCCAACGACGCACAATCACTGTCAACGTGATGACTACCACAAGAGTGGAGATGGTTCTCATCTGTGGTACGATGTTAAATAAATCCTTTTCCATGGTTCTTTTGGTCCAAACTTTGCTATAAGCATAAGTCTAAGTTTCGAGTACCGAACACTAATGCAACTACACCGAAACTTTTATCTGAGTTATGGCGTCGTTTATGACAAGTTCATGAATACAGTGTTCCCGGGCCTGGGTTAAAAATGTGACCTTTGTTCGTGACAGTTTACCCGCCCATAACATTCTAGCTTTAAGAAATCATAATACAGCTTCGCCATAATGGAAAACCGAAAATAAAAGGATTATAAAGGGTTCCTTCAAAGTTGCCCACCTTTTGTACCCCTTCGTCTATGGGGAGTGTGATATTATCATTGAGACTATATGATTATGATAACAACTTTCAGTTTGTTCATCTAATTAATTTTCAACCGTTTATTTCCAGCGTTTGATTTTCCTTTCACAAAAAGCTGGTTCACGTTGATGTTCCGATCGATGAGGATGGTTTATGGATTCATTCAAGCGTCTGTTAGTGCGGAAATACACATCTGTGGATGGTTAGCTTGACAGACTCCAGGTCTGGGATTCAAATCCCAGGCTGGACACTAATTGAAGGGTTACGCACTAAGCAGAAGGCACAACGGCCTGGGACAAAGTAGGCAATCTCAATTTTAGCATTAACAATAGCTAGACGAACACAAAAGAAATTTACATCCTTCTCATTCCGTGGGAAAATGCTGAACAAGAGTCGCATCCGGCACTTTCTTAATTGTAATCATGAAGCTACTTTGAAGGCTTGAATGAAGTTGTTTACTTTGTCCAATTCCTTTGCCCCTTCTGCTCATAGTGAAGTCAACATTTATACTTCAAAAGAGCTTGGTTCAATCACATTTTGATATCGGCAAACGTCTGCCCATTGTTTCTGTATTTGTCTATTTAACGCTTTACGAGCTGTATTATATACAACTCATGTATCTGTAATTTTGAGGTAATTGGATTGGACAGGTCACAAATCCAGTGTGCAAGATTAATATGACTTGTAAGATTTTATTGACTCTATAGACCCCCTTTCATGGTATGAGAGCCTAACATATTTTGTAATACAAGTTATATACATACTAGACTGGCAACGATAATGATTTAAACACATATGACTATCAACAGCATAACGACATCTTTGTTTTACTTTGTATGTTAACTGCTTTGTACAATATTTGTCAATGTTATGTTCATTATATTTTTGTTATACAGAGTTTTATTCAACTTTTTTGTTGTTGTAAATGTTCATTATACTTTTTATTATTTCTGATGAAGTGAAAATAAATGAATTGAATTGAATTGAATTGAATTGAACATCAATAATAATGATAATAAACAAAATTACAAAAGTCAAATCAACTAATTACTGTTTGATAAAAAGAGCAAGAACATCAACTACAAATCGAGTTTGTCTGGGCGTTTAACCCTTCTACCACTTCTAGTAGAAGTATACTGCATTTAAAAATGTTACTGATAACTTCATCCTTTTTTGCTGGCTTTTTCAAACGAGAAAAATGTAACTTTTTGTATATTCACAGAGAGACTTATGAGAAATGGAAGTTACGTTATGTTTACGTTTTGTATAAATCCAAAATGATACAGAGTGTATTAAAAAACTTGAAATCTCCGTAAAAATAATTTCAAACTATTATTGGCAGATACTCCAAAATCATATCAACCCGATTAAAGTACACGAAAGTCAGATATATGACCATCCCTACCAATGATGGGGATCCGTGCGATCGGCAACATTGGCGGAATTTGAGACGTTATGTCGGACAACACCTCATTCATTCTGCATGTATAATATACAAAATTTCATATTTTTCTTCATTTTTTTCCAGGAAAGTTGACAAATAATGGTATTCCACTTGAGTATAGCTGCCTTTATTGATTTCGCATTAAAATGGAACTATTGAACCCTTTTTGGCGATTCGCGTTCAATTATGAGCGGGTATTAAACCATAGATATGTGACGTCAATCTGTCCCGTGGAATCTTTTTGTGACGAATTGAAAGAGAAATTATGCTCATAGAATCCCTTTGTAGAGCGGCCCAGTCACACGACTCTTTTCCAGTTGAGCTCCGATTCACCTCATTGTCACAGATCACAAAGGACTCAACTGGACCAGAGACGTGTTTCACCAAGATAAGAAAGATTTTAAGAACGACTTTAAGTTCGACTGGTATCAGTTATTGCGTTGAATGCGCGTAATAGTGTGAACCATTACGCACAAGAAGGGATACCAGTCGATCTTAAAGTCGTTCTTAAAGTCTTGCACCTCCCAGGGATGGTGTTGAATCGTGTTGCTTCCGGGTTCCTATATGTGACTGGGGCTTAACCAAACAAAATATTCGGTATACCTTTTAATGTATTTTCCTTTATTAGGTGGTGTCGGCCTTGCGCTCTAAACTAAAGGCAGACTCACACCTTTGCGTTTTTAGGCTGCGTTGGTCGTTTTTCGAAAATGAAAAACGCTCCCCGAGCGGCCGGATCAGATGGTACACTGACGTTTACCCACGGCCACCGATATGACTTGCGTCTTTGTGCGTCCAGGGAACGTTTCATATCATCAAAAACACTGGGCTGAGCCAGGGGCGCCAAAATTTGACATAAAAAAGCCTTAAGGTTGCTTAAAAGGGGGCGCCAAATGAAGGTGACAACCTTTTATTTCCTTCTTCTTTTCAGCTTTTTTGTTTTTGTTTGACGTTATTGTTTTATGTATAAAATGTATTAATTTTTGTTTAAAGTACCCTTTGGAAGAACAGCGATATTTTGTAAATATATCGATGAAATGGGCTATCCGCCGTTTTGTGTATACTTTAATCTATATATCAACAATATGTTTTGTATATTATGTTCTGAATTTACGGAAATAAAAACAAACAAACAAAACAAACAAGCTCAGTTGGGAGGGGGGAGGGGGGCGGGGGGGCCAAATTTTCCCCCCCCCCCCCCCCCCCCCGGCCGGAATCAAAATCCTGGGAGTGCTCATGAATAGATCAGACAAACGCAAAGATGTGAGTCGGCCTTTTTAATTCAAACGAAGGTCACGCTCAAATTAACAATGGACAAAGGTGAATTTTTCAATTGAGGCCTCGGACAGGCCTTCTGATTATTTTATGATTTTGTATGTCATAAACGACGATATTCAAACAAGAATTTTGTGTATAACTGCAATGCCCCTAAATAATAGCTAAACAAAACTGCACTCAATGGCATTTCAAAACTGCAAATTGCATGCGTATTTGTTAATTTTGTAATAAGTTAAAATGTTCAATTTGATTTTTCGTTCTCAGTTTTTTATCCTGATGTTAAAATCAGGAACAGGTTTGTATTATGTGTTACTGTATGTTCATATAGTACATCTGTGTATATACCCTCCCATGCCACAAGTATTGCAACGTAGCAAAATTACGATCGTTTTCCATTGATTCACCTTTCGTATTTTTTCTTATTTTCCTGAAATGGAAATAAAGAAACCACAAATATTTATTGTTGAAATTAAAATGTCATACACGGTTCATAAATTAGGCCTATATAGGGTAAAACAATTCTTAATCTAGTTAGGCCTTAGGTATACCAAAGACCAAAGACGACAAAGGTATAGAAAATTGCCATGTCTCGACCTGCAGATTAGTCAACGGCTTCTCGCAAAATTGTTTCCCCTTTCTTTAGATTGAACATAATCCATGACTTATTGAATACTTCTGCTAACAAAAAGTGTCAAAATCTATAGCCCATATAATGCAAAGAAAATAGACAACCTTAGTAGAAGACGTCACTCTCAGCTCCTTCAGGGCATGTGTTTGTTATAATTGTATGGGGCATCGTGTATTGGCCATTATATAGGTTCTGAAAATGAGCAATATAATTTAAAAAAAGTTATCGTTTTTTAGTACAGAAACCAATCCTGAGATATTTAAAACCATTTTTCTTCATATGGCGAGTGCATAAAATTGATTTACACGGGTGTCTGTCCTGAAGGAACCAAGAGTGGCTCTATGTTGCAATATATATGGCATGTGAGGGTATATATATATAATTTTTTTTAAATATTTAAAATTAATTTGCATTAGTAATATCAGATGCCTATACTCACTAACCTCAACATAGATCTTTCCAGCTGTAAAGCGTTACCGTATGTGATAAAGCTTTGAACTTTGAGATTATACCCTACATAAGTTGTATACGGACAGTCTGATGTACGGGCCGGACTCTCTTGTCATTTTTATTCGATTCTGAAAATTGAAACTTGAACTTTATTTCTATCAAGTCTGGCCATACCCAGAAATGGTAATACAAAGAAAATGCAAGTCATGATGCAAATCTTTGAAATTTAATGTGATCCACATATTTTGTTCCCTATTTAATACATTTTAAGGAATTGTATTGATTACTTTCCAAGAGATTCAGCTATTTTGACGTAGAGGATATGAAACTTTCGTAGAATTGCCCACATCGTGACCTAGCTGCTGTGTAGCCTCAGTATGGAGTAGTCCAGATGAGGGGTGTTTATTTTATCTAAGCAATGATAATTTTAACATTAATGTATCATTTCTTTGATACCGTTCATTAATAATGATCTTACATGAATATTTTTTTTTAGTTTTAGTCATGTGGGATTTTATTCTGCTGTATTAGGAGTGGCATAGTTTATTGTGAAATATCATATAGATTAGGAGTGTATTCGCGCACCCCTATTTTGATCAATGGAGGGGACCAGGAGAAATCATGAAGCATTTTCCACAGAAATCGAAACATCAGTTGTTTGGCTTGGTACAAAAAGCAGTTAAAAACCCAAAGTGGCACGATTTGACAACTGTGATTTCACAAGTTACATCAACATCAAATTGCTTATTATATTCAACTCTGTGTATTTCTTCTACTTACAGGTAAGCTTCGGAACATATAATTCTAATACGTAAATGTTTTGGTATAATGTTGACATTATATANTTTTATAATTTACAATGTATTTAGTTCATAGGCAGTGTTAGAATATTTGAGTTCTAAGATAGTAGTAGTAGTAATGGTTTATTTATTGAATCACAATTAAAATCATTTCTTGCAGCCAAATGCTGAATTGCAAATGCATTTACAAAAGATCATTTATAATACAAAGAATACACATATAAGTAAAAATACTAAAAATACACATATAAGTAAAAATTCAAAGAATACACATATAAGTAGAAATGCAATAAAGAATGGCGTATCAGATCTGTAGCAATGGCAGTGGTCAAGAAAATGATATTGCAAATTTGGATTTGGATAATCTTGAAAGTCTGAAATAGTCATTGGGTTCATAATCCAGTTTATATTTAACTAGTTTGGTCATCGAGATTAAAGGCCTTTTATAAATATATATCATTATTTTCGTTAAATATATATAAGTCAACTGTTAGAGTATAAAGGCATAGTTGCTCTGGTTAAATAGCACTATTATGTACATACAGTTGGGGCCAAAAGTTTACATACATCTAATGTTAACATGTTTCATCTCATCTTCTGCAAACTTATACACGTTTGTTTTGATTTTTTCCTGATTGAGATAGTTAAACATGATCTCTACTATATTTCTATGAAACGAGTTTCATCATTCTATAATATTGGAGTATTTGTGGTGGACATATCGCTCAAAATGCATGAATTCCGGGGGTCAAAAGTATGCATATACATCGGTCATAAAATTTGGTTGCAGTGCCTGTGTTCTAATAATCATTTATAATTTTTCACTTGGATTGACTGCAAATGCATCACTTTTACCTCCCCCAAAATTCTAGTTTCATTTTTCCATTGCATGGCATGCAACTCTTTAACATTTCATAGTTTTAATAATTGTATGAATGCAAGTCAAGGGGTCTTCCCATTGGGTTTGTACATTATTTGAATGCTTGGATCATGTTAAACACGTGATAATCCTCACTTTGATCCCATGACTAGCATCACAAAAGTGTTTTTTTTTTAACAGTGAATCATTATGATGTTGCTTGTGAAATACAAAATAAAATAAAAGTTTTGGATCAAAATATGGTTATTCCTTGACATATCAAGATATGAACTCGTCCAACATTCCCTACTCGTGTACGACTTCCATACCGGTCATGTGTGGCTCAGCGGCAGAGCGTCTGCCCCATGAACGGAAGGTCGTGGGTTCGATCCCCGGCCGAGTCATACCAAAGACTTATTCTTCTTCGTTTGATTTGGTTGGCAATCAGTCATCATTGACTATTTTCGCCATGAAATTTCGTATTTATATCACTTTTTAAATATGCATATATACAAATAATTTTTAACATATATATTTTTTTAATCAGTAACGAGAAAATTTGATAATAAGGATCCTACACTAAAAGTTACAGATACCAGGTACCCTGCCAGTTCACTGTAAACATAAAAATGGGACCATCTGCCTTCTTGCCAGGCGCTCGGCATTTAAGAAAGGAGAGGGGTAATAATAACGTTATGCTACGCAGGGCCCGCTAGAAGAGCAGCTAGCTTACAGCTGAATGTGGCTACCCTGGGTTGATAAGACATTATTATTATTATTATTATTATTATTATTATTATTATTATACAAAATAATAGCCCATTGGTCCAAGTGGTTCAAATGAGCATTTGGATGTCAAAAATAGATGCTCTTGCCTCTTTTTCTAAGGACTTTCCAGAGGATTGTAATGAGGGAAAGTACTTTTAATTATAAACAGACACATAAATGATGCTAATGGGGATTAGACTGAAGATCATCACATGTTTAACATAATCCAAGCATTCAAACGTGTGCAAACTCAATGGGAAGAACCCCAGACTTGCGTTTACACAAGTAAGCTATAAAATGTTGAGGAAAGGCGTGCAATGTGTTGGTAAAAGGAAATTGAAATTTTGGGGGAGGTATATAAACAGGATGCATTTCCAGTCAATGCAAGTGAAAAGTTATGAATAATTATGAGAATTCAGGCACTGCAACCAAATTATATGATCAGTGTATATGATATGCAAACTTTGGACCCCCTGAATTTATGCAATTTGAGCAATATGTCCACCACAAATACCTTAATATTAGGGGATGATGAAAATCGTTTCATAGAAATATAGTAGATATCATGTTAAACTATCTCAATCAGGAAAATGTTAAAAAAACGCGTATGAGTTTGCAGAAGATAAGATGAAACATTGTTTACTTCAGTGTATGTAAACTTTTGACCCCAACTGTATTTTCAGTAATCATGCTTGATATTTCATTCACATCTTATAATTATGTTGAAATTATGCTTTGGATATTTGTAAATAATATATGATGGATCATTACTGTGATTTAAAGAGATAATTAACACGATATANTATAAAGGCATAGTTGCTCTGGTTAAATAGCACTATAATGTACATACAGTTGGGGCCAAAATTTTACATACTTGGATTGACTGCAAATGCATCATTTTTACCTCCCCAAAATTCTAGTTTCATTTTACCATTGCATGGCATGCAACTCTTCAACATTTTATAGTTTTAATAATTGTATGAATGCAAGTCAGGGGGTCTTCCCATTGGATTTGTACATTATTTGAATGCTTGGATCATGTTAAACACGTGATAATCTTCACTTTGATCCCCATTAGCATCACAAGAGTATTTTTTTTTAACAGTGAATCATTATGATGTTGTTTGTTTAATACAAAATAAAAATAAAATTTTTGGACCAAAATATGGTTATTCATTGATATATCAAGATATGAACTCGTCCAACATTCCCTACTCGTGTCCGACTTTCATATACAAAATAATAGCCCATTGGGTCCAAGTGGTTCAAATGAGCGTTTGGATGTCAGAAATAGATGTTCCTGTCTCTTTTTTCTAAGGACTTTCCAGAGGATTGTTATCAGAGAAAGTACTTTTAATTACAAACAGACACATAAATGATGCTAATGGGGATTAGACTGAAGATCATCACATGTTTAACATGATCCAAGCATTCAAATGTGTGCAAACCCAATGGGAAGAACCCCAGACTTGCGTTTACACAATAAGCTATAAAATGTTAAAGAAAGGCATGCAATGTGTTAGTAAAAGGAAATTGGAATTTGAGGGAAGGTAAACAGGATGCATTTCCAGTCAATCCAAGCGAAAAATTGAAATAATTATGAGAATTCAAGCACTGCAACCAAATTATATGATCAGTGTATGTAAACTTTTGACCCCCCGAATTTATGCAATTTGAGCAATGATGAAAATCGTTTCATAGAAATATATTAGATATCATGTTAAACTATCTCAATCAGGAAAATGTTCAACAAACGCATATAGGTTTGCAGAAGATGAGATGAAACATTGTTTACCTCAGTGTATGTAAACTTTTGACCCCAACTGTACAACTGTATTTTCATTAATCATGCTTGATATTTCATTCACATCTTATCATTACGTTGAAATTATGCTTTGTATATTTGTAAATAATATATGATGGATCATTACTGTGATTTAAAGAGATAATTAACATGATGCATGTATAAACTATTTCCGAAAAATTAAGTCGAACACCATTTCAGTGGTTCTTTGTAATGCTATAATTCAAATCGAAACCGCTTGTCATTGTTGTGTCCGCACAGTTCCATTCACGGCGAACATATCTATTCTCTTTCGACCGACTTTATTCTTCGGAAATGATTTATATCGTGTAAATTCAACATCAATTGGCTTATCAACTATGTGTATTTCTTCTACTTACAGTACTGACGTGACATCATCGAACACTCGCCCTCTGACGGATGTAACATCCGAACTCGAAACACGCTTGAAGCATTCTACTCCAAGTTCGAAGAATTAAAGAACCATGGTGCTAGAAGAGGTTTCAGCTGAAACTGTGCCCGAGATGAAAGTCATCTCCACTTATATCGTGCTTATTATCACGTTGATGGTCATCACGCGTTACTTGATCAACGCAAGACAACGGAGGGATAAGATTGCACAGAGTGGAGCTCGTCCATTACCTGGACCTTGGGGCGTTCCTATCTTTGGCAACATGTTGTCTTTGGATCAAAACGCGATGCACCTGTCCTTGATGAAACTGGCAAAGGTCTACGGAAATATCTTCCAGATTACGCTCGGTAGCCGTCCTGTTCTCGTTTTGAATGGGCACAAAGCGATCCACGATTCTTTAACTAAGCAATCCCCCGCATTTGCAGGGCGCCCAGATCTGTACTCCTTCAAGGTTATCAACCAGACGAACATCTACGGTCCTTCGCTGAGCTTCAGAACTTACAGTGAAGAATACAAGGGCCATCGGAAGCACACTGAGACTACCCTCCGCCATTTTACCACAGGGAATCAGGTTCCGTTCCTGGAGAAGGTTGCCAGAGGCGAAACGGAAGAACTTGTGGAACATCTCAAAGTGCCTCATGATGAAAGGAGCGGAGACATTAAACGTCTAATCCGTCTGTCTGTAAGCAATATAATGATTTGGTTTATGTTCAGGAAGAGGAGCTCCTATCATGATAAGACATACATCGCGTTCATTACATCTTTCCAGAGATTCATTGAAGGGGCGGGGGTAAACCCTTTGAACTTTCTGCCTTGGTTGCGGTTTATTTTGACCAAAACCATGGCAGGATTTGAGGAGTCCCAGGCAAAATTCAACAAAGCAGCACGTGGACTTCTTGACGAAAGTCACGAACTGTTTGATCCAGAATCGACTCGAGATATAATGGATGAAGTTATCAGTACTGGTCACTTGTGTGGTGAGGAAGAATATCAAGATCTAAGTGCCTTGTCTGGGGAACACCTACTTCAAAATGCTTTTGACTTTTTCGCAGCAGGATTTGACACAACCGCATCCACATTGGAGTGGGCTTTGCTTTACATGGCTCGATACCCACAAGCTCAATCTGACGTCCAATGCGAGCTCAATGATGTAATTGGTCGTGACCGCCTGCCAACATGGAGTGATTGTCCCAATCTTCCGCTGACTCAGTCATGTATTCTTGAAGTCCAGCGCTACGCTTCAGTAGCTACGTTTGGTATCCCTCATTGCACGACCAAGGATACTGTTCTTGATGGATTCTTCGTACCAAAGGACATGGTGGTCTTCCCAAACTTCCATTCATCTC
>BQKZ01000792.1:84914-95074 GCA_036244855.1 Temnopleurus reevesii
AAAAAAAAAAAAAAAAAAAAAAAAAAATTATTAGAAGCATCCATGATCTTATCGTCTTGGAATCATTTCATGTATTTTTTATTTATTTTTTACCTTTATACAAAGTTGTTTATCTCTTCCTACGTTTTTTTTTTCCAATCATGGATAAATGAAGATCATACCGCAGATGGCGCTTTATCAAAAACAATGCTGAACATTCTTTGTCTGCTGTCGGTTTTGACGTGTCCATGACCTATTTTGTCAACAATAATTATTGTGGCTTTGTCGTCATTTACTTCTCCGTGAGTATTATGGTTTAAATCTTTTTAACAAAGTGAGACAGTCAGTAATTCATTCATGATTCATCCTTTTCAAATATAGCAGCTATGTTCTGTCTTTGAAATAAAATGAATGCAGTCCCATATGTGTATAATTGTGTAATGTATTGCACACATTAGAGCTAGAGCTTTTTTTCTCAAAATATTAAATGATCCTTTATAACTTAAATTTTGTGAATATGAATATGGGAACATGTCTTTGGGTGCAGGCTAGATGAAGAATGTGAGTTATATGCCTCTGCCTTGAATACTTGGTCTCTGCCAGAAAAATCTTGCTTTGATAAAATTTAAAAAATTAAACTGAAATTCAACAAAAGCAGAAAAAATCAGCCGGACTGATAAAAAAGTTTGACTTTGAAGTAGATCCGGAAAGAAATAAGAAAGTTAGGAATACTGGCCATCAAGTGAAATAAGTCATCTCTCAAGTCCTGCGCACGTCTCTTTTGTGTACAAAGTCTATGGGGATTCACGTGAGTCCATTGCCGCTGGTGAAATGAACGCAAGTGTATGGAAGGATGGACTATTTCACAAGAACGCTGGAGTATTTCAATTGAAACAGTGGTTTTCATAAATCACTCTACATTGGAACATGTCACTTTTGGGCTGTCGTGACGCGGTTAATGCAATTTCTGTCGGTAATCTTATTATAACTTATTATTTTTAGGAATCCGTTTTAATCTAACAATGCTGATTTTACTTTCAATGTTTAAAAGGTTAGATTGATAAATTGTATCTGTACCCATGTATATTTCGATCAACAAAACATTCTTTTTGCGTGAAGCATTGAAAAGGGAATTTTTTTAAACGATGAGATATAATAAAGTGCATGAACTACGTCATATCACGTGACACAACATTGTCAATTTGCATGACAAATCATAAATAAAGTTTTGTTGAGTTATAACATTGAAACTTTGTTATTTATTGTCCGTTTTGCTTCAAACTCTTTTTTTTAAAAACGATTTGCGGTTGCACCACGTTTTTGAATGTTTACTACATCATGCAAGATCTAGTTTTCTTCAAACTTTTTTTTTTATCTGTTCTTCTGATTTTTCTGCTTTGAATTAAGGCAAGACATTTCTGGAGCAGACCCAGTCTTTGATCACTACTGCATGCTGCAGTGCCACCTCATACATCATCGCTGGCGACAGATAGCCACTTGACTTCTTCTTCTTCTTCTTTAGTTGGTTTCCTCCTGGTCAGGAGAACTGTGAAGTGCAGGAAGTCGCAGATGTGGTAGGGAGTTATTGGGGGTAATGTTTGTGTTATACGATAGGAGAAAGAGGGAACAGTTTATGTCAAAGCTGAAATCAGTGGTGATGCATAGATAGGACACTAGTTTTTACAACTGTGCACAAGTGATGAACGTTTAGCATGCATGTCATTTATGAAGCGGAGAGAGATAGCATGGTTGGTCATAGGGTATTTCAGCGGCTACTTGCAGCTCGCTCAGGTGACTATCCGATCCAAGAAGAATCAAGTTAGTGACTTGTTCGGCCCGTTGGTGAAGGGGGGTGCTGGCGAGCTCCTGTTGTAGTGCCTCTGGTAGATTGTCAATGTAGTTCGCGTGTTCAGTTGAGTAGAGATGGCATTCTCCTAGGAGGTGGGCGACAGTCTCGTCTGGCATCAACTTTGTACATGAAATCTAGGGGTTGTGACATAATCAAAATATGACAGAATGTGTGCAAGAATCATCTTCGCAGACAACACATTCATCATAAAGCCCCGGTCACATAGCACCCCGGTCACATAGCACCCCGGAAGCAACATGATTCACCCTGACTTTTTGTTCATTCACAGTTAACTGCCTCAGAACAACGAGTCAGGGTGAATCGTGTTGCTTCCGGGGCCCAATGTGATTCGGGCTTTATGCATGTAAGGCATTTTATGAGTATGACAGCTTGTTTCACTTTCACATCAATTTTCATCCTGACTATCACCAATCAATATCTTTATTTTTTGTGATGATTTGTAAAATATTTTCGTTATTGATTTTGTTTTTATATTCATGACTTCATTTGCATATATCTCGATGAATGCTAAAAGATGTAATTTGATTTTTTTCCTTTGATTTATCTTCTTTCAGAAATTGTACACTGTATTTGACTTGCTATTCTACTCGCTTGATGATTCAATGTATACAAGATTGATACAGGAAAAAGAATCTTTACACCCACTGTCCCTTAGAATGGAAATTATGATCAAGATATGAATGAGCAATTAATTATCGCTATGCCAAGTGGCTCCAAAAATGTTGCGCTTTTTTTACACTCACTACAAAATTTCAGCTTCCAAATTTCTGTATATTTGTACGGAATAAAATGCAGGAAATCAGGGGAAAATATGGAATACATAGAGAAAGCATTGTAAGTGTTTACTTTGTGTTCAGACGGAGAGCTGCTCTCACCGGCTCGAAAGAAGGTCAGAGGTTGTGCAGATTAGCGTAAGGTATATCATATGCACGCTTCATTAGTGGATCCCTGTATATCCTTGTTTGTTTACAGTGACGTCAGCAAGCTGCTGACAGGGGCTTGCCGTACTGCGCCGTAGCGAAAGAGTTTAAATGCGTTCCAAATTAATTTTATTTTGATAATTTTGGTATGTGTGGGAAGCTCAAGGATTGTAGAAAATTTCCATGCATCGATGAGCAATGCTCATTAAAGCTAAAAGTATGAAAAATAGCCTAAGCAGGATTTTACCATCTAATCCTAAGACAGGCAAGTTCTATGCAGCTTATGAAATAAGAATTATGAGATATTCTGAATCATTTATGAATACTATTTGACTATTTTTTTTATTGTCAAATAAAGATATAATGCATGAACGGACATTAAATTATAATGACAATACTAAACGTTAAATGTGATAGCTAAAGGATTCTCAGATTGTTGGTTATGATTACAGAGACAGGTTAAATCTGTATCATGTCGATGAAGTTATTTTCGGTTAATTTTATGTAACTAACTGGTATACAAATTATAACTTTTGGACCCGAGATTTTTTCTACTATGTACTCATTAAACAGTCATTTTCCTTGTACCATATTGTCCTCATGTTTCTCTTTTGCAGATGTATACAGTTTGAATATAATTTTCATACACTATTCATAGACTTTTAAGATAAAGATTACATGAGATAAAAATCATGTTTTGATTAAACGCAGAAAAATTAGACATAGAACGAAAAGAAAATCGAAGAGCGGACAAGATACATATACCATCACTTTTTTTCAACACTTTGAACAATAATAAAGAATATGCATTTACGGGTTAAAACAGATTCTTAAAAACATTTCAGTTATACTAAGATAACAGTAGAGAAGTGAATGCTATAACAGGTGACAAAAAGTTGCCCATGTGCATGATGAGTCACGTTTCAATTTGAATATTTATTGCTTTGTTATTTATATGATTACATCATGGCATGGAATAGCCCAAATTGCAGGGACTCCAATTTGAGAGGGGCAAGAGCAATTGCTCTTCTAAAGTTCCCCTTAAATTTTTTTTTGGGGGGAGTGGCTTATAGAGCTCCTTGTAACCCCAATCTTACTACATGAAAACCCAATTTAGCTTCTATAAATTTCTCCTTGAGAGCATCTTCAACGTAGGAGAGCTATTTAAAACTACTCGTAAATTCTTGAAACAGATATTTATAGAAAATAATACTTGTAAATTGATTTTGTCCATCTTTTATTGTGTTGATCTGTTTTGTACATAAATCATACATGAAATCATGTCTCCTTCGAACACAGTATTGATTTTTTCACCAAACATGTAAACTGGAAAGGATCTGCTAGGGCAGAAATCTATCGTCAAATTTACTGGCTTACGTGCACAATCAATCTTGGTGTGATTTTGACACAAATATCTCGCGCATTTATAAGTACGAGTACCTGGTGACATCATTATGTATTTTTATGGGGAACAGAATACTTTGGAGCCTTTTTTTTAACTCGATTTATACTCCATAAATTTAGGTAATGATAGAGCATTCTACATTTATGCAGTTTTGTTACATAGCCTATTAGCTCTCCATAGATATCAAATTTATCATATTTCCATTTTCCCAATCAATATCTTCTGAAAGTTAGGTCCCTGAAATTAGTGAAAATACTTTTCCAGGGACCCTTTTTTCTAATTGAATGGCACTTAGAGAGCAACTTTACATGGCCCCTTGGTAGCGATCAATTTTATTATTGAAAGGGCTACCCTGTATAAAGTAGACCTAATGAATAAATCTAAAGTTTTATAAAAATAAAACAACATGTATCTTGAGAAACTGAATTTATAGGCATTGTTGTTGAGAATGCTATGGTTTTTAAATCTCCATCCATCCACAAAATACATTGTAGATGTAGGCAATTCAACAGCTTTGTCATGTCTGTTATGATTACAGCAAGTGTTATCTGTTTCATACGTATTGCATTTTAAGGAATTCAGATAAATAGTTTTTAAGAGATTCAGCTTTTTTGTGCACTTTTGTGGAATTACCCATATCTTGGAAGGAAGACTGGAAGGTTATGGTGATCGAGTTAACCTGTTCTGAACTCTGACAACTACACCATTCTCCTGTTGGCCAGGTCTATGAAGCGGACCAAGTTCAGTTTTCTTGAAGAACGCTGAGCTATACCATATTAAGTTGGACCTACATGCTACAACATGATAAAGCTCAGAACATGTTCAAACATTCGGATTATAATTGGGTCAGAAAATTATTTATGTATTTTTTTTCCTGAAATGTCCCAAACTAAGGCTAAGAATACGAATTATTTGGATGCCCTCCAATGCCATTTTTGATAAAAAAGTGTCTGCTTATTGGAAATTTGTTTTTTATTCTTTATTTTTCAAACACAATTTTCACAATTCATGAAGAAAAGAAGACTTAGAATGGGATGAAAAGACAACATCTGAAATGTCTTTTATGGGGCCTGTAAGTTAAAGAGAAAAAATTAATTTTGCAATTAATGGTATCTTCTTTATACACAGTTTGCCATGGACTTTATACTGGCCTGTATTCTGGTGTTAGTTTTAACTTAAACTAGAGTTTAAATCTGTGGTTGAAGTATGGAAAGCCAAAAGAGGCTTGAATCTTTAACAGTTGATGTTTAATATTCCATCACCTTTGGCACTCAATGTATGAAAAACTGTCTTGGAATAAAAACTTAGATAGTTTTCTACATTATAAGAGCATGGGGAAAGAGAGCGGTTAACATAAGAGTTATACAGTTTACGTAATTTTTTGGCACTTTGGGCTTCCCATACTTGAACCGCAGATTTAGACTCGAGTTTAAGTTAAACCTGCTATCAGATTACAGGCCACTGAGTTTAATTGCATCTTTTACTGTGTTACAGGTCCTAGGTCAAATACACATTTTTATCTATGATTTTACTGTGGTCTTCCAATTTTAGTGAAAAACAAGAACATTTATAGAGGATGGGTTAGTGGAGGTCATCCAAACAATATTTTTTTTGCCTTATCCCCCCTCACTTTTCCCATCTGTGCTCCCTAATCTACTTGTCCAGTATCCTCTCCCTAATATCTCCCCATGAATGACAAAAGTAATACCCAACTGTATGACTTTGAGGAAAATACCTCTATTAGCAGCATAAAATAATGAAAGAGTCGTCGCACCGGCACATGACACAACCATCACGTTGATGTCCCTGTTGAAACACAAGCATAGTCATCAATATTTACATTGCCTGATGACAGATGACATCCAGTCGTCTCTTTTGAAAAGTTTGCTGGACTTTTTGCTGATAATGATCATCTTGGTAGAGTTCAAAGTGCAATGAATATCCAACCTGACTTTACTTGTCATTGTTGACCCAAACACATTAACCCTAATCAGGCCGGGGGGGGGGCGGATTCCGCCCCCCCCTCAACATTTTTTCAAATATCTCCCACACGCGCCAAAAAATTTTCGCGACGCGTCATGACTTTTTTCTTTCAAGTATCGCGCAACTTTTGAGACCAAATTCGTCGCGCCCGCGCGTACCGTTTTCGTGCCACGCCCATTTGAAAA
Organism: Temnopleurus reevesii; assembly: GCA_036244855.1. Taxonomy (NCBI): domain Eukaryota; kingdom Metazoa; phylum Echinodermata; class Echinoidea; order Temnopleuroida; family Temnopleuridae; genus Temnopleurus; species Temnopleurus reevesii. The sequence continues at coordinate 91,257 of BQKZ01000792.1, forward strand.
AAATTTGTCAACCCCAAAATTGCTCAAAAACGTGATTTTGTGTACAAAGTCAATGCAAATTGTGTTTTCACTAAAATATCATAAAAACTTGAATATTTTTACTTTTAATGGCTCAAATTAATTTATTTTTGCAGCATTTTGCCTCAAATAATGTCTGCAACAAATATCAGTAAAAAAAACAACAAAAACAAAAGGTCAAAAAACAAAGAAATACATAAGAAATTCATAAAACAATGAAATACATAAGAAATTAATTTCGATAATGAATTTTTTTTTTAACAAATTTGTAGAGAATGCTAAAAGGAATATTTTCAAAAAGAAATCAGCTCAATTGGAGATTTAATTAGTGATTAAGAGTCTAAAACTTATTTTATGCATAAATTAGCATATTTAATTATTTCAACAATTTTTTTGAAAAAGTAACCATACATTCTGGTAGAGTCCGCCGCAAGCATCATACGTGCCAATTTTCGTCGCGATCGCGCGTTCTACGGCCGAGATCTGATGGGGGGGCGGAATCCGCCCCCCCCCGGCTGTGGCATTGCTCAAAAAGCCCGGCCTGATTAGGGTTAAAGGTAGAATACTTCTTTTTCAGCCTAAAATTTGACTTGTTATGAGAATAATGCTTCACGGTACAACGAGTTATCTTTCTTGGAAATGTGAGTGGTCCTGAAAAGGACCTACCCACTCTCAATTGCTGTGTTATGTTAAAGAGTACTAAATGTTAGAACTTGTCACCAATCAATTAAGCACAAAGAATGGTCATGATAAGCGCATTTATAATTATTCCAATAATAATTCTTTTATTCAGGCCTCGATTTAATGGACCGTACGTTTAAAATTAAAAACAGCGGATGACCAATAGCGCTAGAGTCTCTCTCAGTGCGTATTCCGCATGGTGTGGCAGTGTATTGAAGTGCATACTGTATGGTAAGGGGTTCCTCCTCTGCGCCAGGTCCCTCATCTGCGCCTCATTGACATACGCGATGTAACTCGCGCGCTCGGTGAAATCAAGACTTTTTCCTGAAAATCTCGAACTGCGTGTAAAGTGAATGGGGCGCAGAGAAGGGACCCAAATATTTTGAACGGCAAAAATGAGAGGGGTGTATATTTCATCTAAAATGACATTGTTTCTGGTCAGATTGTGCTGAGATATTTCTCACACATAATCTTCAGGATATTTGTGAAAATATACGATTAAAATTGAATTGGATATTCATCGACTTCAAGCTTTTTTCAAGCTGAAAGTTTAGGTGCGCAGACGTGGGACCTCCCATCATACGTGCTCTTACAATGTTTTGTGTGTGTGTGGTAACACGCTAGGAGTATCGCGATGCAGTTGGTGTCAAGATGAATTATGATAGAATAGATTTTTATTTGAATTAAATAGTCTGGACTACATTCAACCAAAATACTTCATAGAGGTTATTATTTTGGCATATTCGAGGTACACAACAAGTTGTAAGCGTAACCGTAATGTGTGCAAATGTAGTTTTCTACCTTTAAGTGTATGTTCTTATTGATTATCAAGCTTTTAGTATTTATTTAAATGGGGACCACGCGCTGCGTAATTTTATTGCCTTGGTTGCCAAAGTCCACTTTTTTTTATAACGATAACATGCAATGTACTTAGTATATGTGTCCACTCTGCGGTGAGCTCAAGGTGCAAAATTGTATCATTATTACTCTGGCTTTAGCCTATCGCCATCAACCTTGTCCATAGTGCAAGCATTCCAAGAAATTGCTCTAGTCCTGTTAGGTACCCATTCACCTCACCTGGGTTGAGTGCAGCACAATGTGGATAAAAATGTTGCTAATAAAAGAAAAGTATTGCCATTGGTGAAATTCAAATTGAAAACCTTTTCATGAAGACTAAAGCATTAACAAGTCTTTATGAACATTATCTTAATTTTTGTTTTGAAATGTTCAAGATTAAGAGAAAAACTCTTTAAGGGAAACATGAGCATGCAACCTTTTCAATCATAAGACTTGAAAAAGCCATACTAGATACTTGATGAAGTAGTCCCTTTGAGCATCTCATCGATTGGTTTGGTTTGGTTTGGTTTGGTTTGGTTTTATTCTCCGAAGAGTAAAGACAACTCAAAATACACAGAAAAGCAATATACATACAAGTAAATTTACAAACTGAAAAAGTACAAAGATAAATATTTAAGGGGATAAAATTATGGTTGGATTGCTCCATTCAGATTCCTGGAGGTACAAATGAAGCTATAGTGGGATAGGCAGATACAATATTCAATGATGTGAAATGCTTGTAAGAGCAAGGAATTACATTGTATTATTAGGGTAAAAGGTGGTGTTGGGCCATGAAAGCTGTAGCCTTACAATTGGTAGATGGTCTGAACCAAAAGGTTTTGTGATTGCCATTTTCATGTTGTGAAATGTTTTTTTCTTCTTTTAATTATATGAAAAATCACCATCATGTAGTTCTGTATAAGCGTACAACCTACAAAGTGCAGTTTTGAAAATGATATTTCAAAGACTTCTGTCGACATAAGTATGCTATTTCTTGCAATTAGTATTGAGAAGGAAATAGTTCAGGAAAACATCAGTACCTAGATTTTAAAACAATTAATTTTTGCTATGTGTTATGTTTATTGTTGAATGTAAAAGTTTCCTTCATCATGTATTTCCCATTTTACAGGGCCCCAGGTAGAACAGTACTTTGATTACTGATGGGGCTACACAGTTGAATAAAACATAATAAATAAATAAAAAATAAATGAATAAAATCATTATATACAAGGTTTATGATTATACACAGATACCAACTAGTAGGATTTTCCCCTACACTTATTGGACAAAATATGAACTTCAATTCCTTGAGGTGCAGTGTTGAAAAGTACAAGGGTGGAGTGTAGGACAGAATTTTTAGGGTATTAAAATGATTGGATTTTTGAGGTTGGCAGCTCTGAAAATATACTTTAAAACATACTTTCCGTCTGCACATGGCTCTCTTTTTTGCTGATATTATCACAGTTGAACATTACTCAGATACCTTGAGTATATGCACATGTAGAAGAACCTTTGAACTTGACATACGTGTACAAAGCAATTGAAAAGGGAACCGTATGTCCAAAGTCCAGAGCTCAAGCATGCAATTCATCTCCCAGGTTCGTTGATGTTAATGATCCTTGGCAATGCACGTGGCTGAGGGTGCCATGTGAGTGCCCTGTCACGTGTATGCCTTGTTTACATCGTCCCATGTCGGGGTGTTGCATAGCTGCCAACTGTTACTCATTTTTAGCAACCATAACTAATTTTTGCCGAGGATTTGTCAAGTTTTTTAGATAAAGATTACTAATTTTTCCAATATAAGCACCATTTGTTCCAGAATTTGTTCCAGAATTATAACTAATTTCTACTGGCTCATGTTGGCAGCTATGGTGTCCATGGGATATAGTGTTGGGATGGTGGGATACAGTGCACATGCAGGGAGAACACGGGTATGTTCAGTGATGGAAAATGTTGGGAAGGTATTAATTGGCACTCTTAACAATGACCTTCATGCTTTGAGTGTTTGACAGTGAGGTTTATTGTGAGTGCATGTTTGCTGGAGGAGAGGGAGAGGGAGCATTTACTGAAGTTCAAATTCAAGTTCAAATCGAAGAGGTTCAAAATAAAGTACAAATTCAAATTCAAATACAAATTCAAATCTAAATTCAAATTAAAAATTAAAAATTCAAGATTCAAAATTCAAGATTCAAAATTCAAAATTCAAAATTCAAAATTCAAAATTCAAAATTCAAAATTCAAAATTCAAAATTCAAAATTCAAAATTCAAAATTCAAAATTCA
>BQKZ01000792.1:95276-112623 GCA_036244855.1 Temnopleurus reevesii
AGCACACTATGGGTAAATTTCTTGCTGAAGGAAATTAACGCCCTGGGAGAGATTCGAACCACCGACCCTCTAGTTAAGAGGCGAGAGTCCGAACCACTACACCACGACGCTCCCATGTTCAAATTCAAATTCAAATTTAAATTCAAAACTTATTTTGCCCTATAAGTATCATATTTTTGCTGGAAAGTCCTCAGGGAATATTGTTTGAATGTTGCAATTGATCGCAAGTGGCAGTTGATCGGAACAAACCTATCAAAAGCATTATTTATGCATGTCTTGTTAAATGCGCCTATCATGTGCATGTGAAAATACTTCTTTCAATTTGAAACTGCTTTGCAGTTGATTGTGATCAATTGCAACTTTTCAGCAACACACCTCCAAACTGGATAAAATCCTACTAATTGGCAGCTCTGATTAATCAACACACTTCATTTGACCTTCATGCACAGAGTGTTTGTGACATTCATCTTGAATGCATGCTTGTATGACAAAGTCTAATGATTCACAAAGACTCTACAGAGGATGGGGAGTGCATACCTCCACCCGCCTACTTCCTCGCCCCTCACCTGCCCCCCACCCTACCCCCTCCCCACCCCCTCTCGCACCCACAGATCTCTTTGGAAAGTATATTGTTGTATAGCCAAGAGATGGCGCGAAACAACAATTGTATGGGTTGAAGAACCTCTATGCCTTGCTGCTGAATCATTTTGGGAAAATCGTAATCTAACTACATGTACGTTAGATATTATCCTACCCTCATAGCTTTTCTACACATACTTGTTGTGCGTATAGGTCCCACCTCTAATTATTAATCAGGGCCCCGTAACATAAAGGTTTGCAATTAATTGCTAATCTGATAGCGATTGATATCAATCGCAAGTCTATGGCAAATCATGTACTAAAGTTTGAAATTGATCGCAAAATCCAATAGCGATTAATCGCAAACCTTTATGTTACGGGGCCCAGAACTGCCAACCTCATATCTATAAAATGATAAATCCTAATAATTTTCCATGAAATACTATTTTATTTCTATAGCAATCCTATTTTTAGAAAAAAATACCCTAATGTTGGCTTCTTTGTACTTTCCAAATTTGTATTTCAAGGACTTTATATCCTACTTTGTCCCATAATTGTCCTATTTTCACTGAACAGTCTCAAGTACTAACTTGAATAAAAATTTGTGGCCCTGATTAATAGACACTTCATTTGACCTTCGTGCATAGAGTGTTTGTCTGTGACATTCATCTTGAATACATGCTTTTGATGGAAAAGCATAATGACTCAAAAACTCTGGAGGGGATGGGGAATGCATTGCCCCCATCCATCTCCTTCCCCGCCCCTCCCCCGCCCCCACTCACACCCAAAGATATCTCTATCTCTTTCTCTTTGGAAAGCATTGTTGTGTGGTAGCCGAGAGATGGCGTGAGACAATTGTATGGGTTGAAGCACCCATAGGCCTTGCAGCCACTGAAATAATTTGTGGAAGATTGTAATATGAATCGTGTGTATGGCAGATGTTATCCTACCCTCATAGCTTTTCTACACATACTTGTTGTGCGTATAGGTCCCACCTCTAATTATTAATCAGAACTGCCAACCTTATATCTATCAAATGGTAAATCCTAATAATTTTCCATGAAATACTATTTTATTTCCATAGCTATCCTATTTTCAGAAAAAATCCTGTTAGCCTCTTTGCACTTTCTAACAGTGTATCTCAAAAAACGGAAAACATCCTTTTTTTGTCCTGTAAGTGTCCTATTTTCACAAAAAAGTCCTATTAAATAACCCCAAACAGCTCTGATTAATCAACACACTTCATTTGACCTTCATGCATCGAGTGTTTGTCTGTGACATTCATCTTGAATGCATGCTTGCATGGCGAAGCAAAATGATTCACAAAGACTCTGCAGGGACAGGGAGTGCATTCCCCCCACCCGCCTACTTCCTCNGTGATATTTAACTATGTGTATGGTAGGTGTCATCCTACCCTAATGGCTTTTCTACACGTACTTGTCACACCTGATTGGCAATCGGTTCCCATTGCCAATGAGATCAACTTTATTTCCTCAAGCTTTCAAAAACTTGTCAGTGGAACACATACTTTTTGGAGGCGCCGTGGTGTAGTGGTCATGACTCTCGCCTTTCAACCAGAGGGTCGTAGGTTCGAGTCCCACCCATGGCGTTAATTTCTTCAGCAAGAAATTTACCCACACTTTGCTGCACTCAACCCAGGTGAGGTGAATGGGTACCAGGTAGGGATATTTGTTCCTGGAAACGCCAAGTGCGCTAATGAAGTAGCTGCCGGGCTAAAGCCAGGGTAATAATGCTGCAATTGTAGAGCGCTTAGAGAATTCTTCATAAAGAGGTGATAAGCGCTATATAAAAGCCGTTCATTATTTTATACACTTAAACATACTAAGCTTTTTTTGAAACTCATAATGGAAATGTTGTGTGGTCAAGTCATGTAGCACCACAAAAATGACTTAATGGAAACTGAACATACCTTACTTTATTGGACATTGAGAGATCGGTGGGGGGGGGGGGATTGAATTGATCAGATAGGCAGTGCGGACCCAAATGAAACATTGCAAATAATGATTGTTTTGTCATACTGATAACTACAGGCATCATAAAATGATGTAAAAGAAAAACATACAATTTAGTCAATATTACAGGTGATAAAATAGTGTGATGTGTTCAGCATAAACATGCACGTAATGCCTACAAGACTTCATATACACTTAATTATCTTTTGCTCTTTGCTCCTCCCCTACCCTGATGAGAGAAATGTGTCAAGGATACGATATCACTTAAGTCAGACAAAGGTTCAAAATAAATGGAGGAGAAAGAGTTAGAGAATAGTTTGATATGATAATATGATAAACATGTTGACTGGAATCTATGCATACATGTACCTTCAATGCTTTGATTTGATTCCCTAATTGTTTTGGGTTATCTCACGTACGAGGGTCACAAAGATGAATAAATTTGTGTGAAAAATCTGGAATAAAAACAACACCGTAAATGCAACTGTTGTTTGCAAGAGCAACATTTTATCATGGTCCACTATTTACGATAGTAGGGTTCAAGCTTAGAACCGAGCCAAGTCATTACGGTTTCAGAAACTAGGACAGTCCTACGGGAGTTTATATGTGCAGTACGAAGGAGAGTTTGTTCAAGATGCCTTGTCACCTAGAATGCTAAGGTGAGTTTGTGCCAAAACAAGGCACCTTGGCACGGTGAACAACTTGCTTTCGTGTTACACGTACGAGCTTCAGTAGGACTGTCATCATTTCTGAAACCGTAAAGGTTTCGGCTTTAAGTATGAGTTTTACTTTTCTTTGGTTCTGATCCTGCAGGAAGCTTCACAACTTTAATTTTTTCAAACATCGGGAAATGAAGAAAAATGAATATAAATAGTAAAAAGCGGGAGCAAACGTAAGATTGTGGCTGCAGCAAAAACAGCGCCCTCTACATTCTTGATTTATTGGTCCTAATTCTATAGGGCATCTGTTGACCTTGATTTATATTTAAATTCTGACCATGTTGATGTCAGTCAATCGCAAACTGTAAATGTTTTGGCTGTTAGTTGTTCTTTTCTCGAGTCCTGATTCTGCAGGAAGTGTCACAAATCTATTTCTAATTCTATAGGGCATCTGTTGACCTTGATTTATTTAAATTCAGACCATGTTGATATCATTCAATCGCAAACTTTTTACCTGTTATACACTACCTAGCACATAAACAATGATTCATGAACGTCATAAACCTCAAAAGTTCATGGGCTTTGTGGGAAAACGAAAGTGTTCTTGTGGTCAAATTTATTTATAAAAAGGAAATGAGTTTAATACGTCTGTAGCAATGGCATTGAAGTGTGTTGGCCTTAAACTTGTCCCTTGATCACACTCGAGTGTGTCATAAAAACAGTGACTAATCTGGAATATTTGTTGTTTATTCCTTGGGCCAAAAAAATAAGTTGTTTGGTTAAATTGGAACATCACTTTTAAAGATACCATAGGTCTGGAAAAGTTTTGTTTTCAAATTCGGGTTCCTTTTTTTGACCACATTTCATTTGACAAATAGGATATACAGTGGAGTGACAAGCCAAATAACACATGAACATTATTTTTTAAAGGGGAATTACACCCAGACAATAATGGACGGTCAGTAAATGAAGAAAAATTAGATGAAAAAACTGTGAAAATTTGAGCAAATTCGGATAATCAGTTCAAAAGTTATGAATTTTCAAAGTTATTATTTCCACCTATGCTGAGCATCCTTGAATTGGCATGCGTTTAGCTAATTAGCATAATCTGTGATGTCATACATGGAGAACTCCTCATTCACTTTGTATACAAATTTATTGAAAATGGATCAATATCATATTTCAAATGAGGAATCAACATCGTTCTTTCTGGAATGCTTGAAGAATTGATGTGGCTATAATATATTTAACAGAAGAACCAACATTTTGTCTACTTTTCTGGGAAAAGAGGAAAATGTGAAATTTTGTGTACAAAGTGAATGGAGAGTTCTCCATGTTGGCAGCCATTTTGTGCCTGTACGTTGCCAATTTGAGGAGCCCATGAGGGGTGTAAATCAAAACTTTGAAAATTCATAACTCTTGACTCTTGGATTGTCGAATCTTGCTCAAATTTTCACCGATTGACCATTGTATTTTTCTTACTCCACTGAGCGCACATCAATGTCTGGGTGAAGTTCCCCTGTAAGTTGTATTTAATGTGATCTTCTATAATTTCACTGTGATTTTTTATTTGAGTGAAGAGCTAAAAAAAAAAGAAGAAAAAAGATATTCAAAAAAGCCATTTGCAAAGGGAGGGTTGATGGAGTGCCACTTGAAATATATTTTTTTTCTTGGTCCTATGGTTGATGAGTAAGGATGTTATACTCCTAATGATAATGCCGTGGATAAATTTCAAATTTGTATCTTTTATGCATAGTATTAATAGTGAGGTGTATAAAGATCAAGCGTCATTGGTTTTATGCGGGTTTGCATTAGGATTTACCAAATGGTTGAAATTTAGCTCATGTGAGTGAATTTTCAACAATCCGATTACAGTTTCCAAGTCCTGAGGTCAAAGGTCAGAGGTCAATCATCTCCATGGAATGTGCTAATTCTCGGGAGATTTTCGAAAGAACCGTTTGACAGATGAACTGCAAATCTAATTAATTTGGAGTTAAAGTAATTTCATTTGGTTTTGGGGTCATGAGGTACATGGACACTTTAAAAGGTCCTAGAGATTCTGGGAGTGGAAATACATGTTCTTGCAATTTTTTCCAATGCTGATTCTCCCTATCCTAGAATTATTTTTGCCTCTCAATCTTGGAATGTTGACTTCTAGTGCCTTCGACATCCTGCCTATTCCGACTGGAGTTTTAATTCAATAACAGCAAATTAAGAACTGTAGATGGCGCTATTCTCTTTTCACAGTAAGCAAGTCATGTGAGTTGAGATACCCACACCTACTTATGGACAGTTGTGGATGTGCGTTCCGTTTTGTCAAGTTTTAGACGAAAAAATCTCGCTCATTTTACAGTTTTCGTGATATTAATTATCATGACATCACAATGTGTTTCTTTTATGCATTCCCAAGTACCTCCAGTGATGTTGAAAGAAGAAAATCTGCAATTTTCAGAAACGAGAGACATAGCACGTTCATTAGCTTTCCAAACTGGAAGTCACTGTCTCAACCTGAACACATCAATATCGATTGTATCATGAGATATCGTTTGAAATCGCTTATTGTCGCTCGCAAAAATTCTTTCCAACCATACAATGCAATTCTCCCTTAGCTATCGCACACTCTAGTTCTCTGAATCTGATCATTGGTGGTACCATAATCATTTGTCCCTCAATCTTGGAAAGTTGACTTCTGGTACCTTCTGTATGACATCGCAGCTTCTCTGACTAGTTAGAGTTTTGAATTGATTAATTCATTTGATATAGTAGGGATACTTATTTTAGTATTTTTTTTTTTTTTGGGGGGGGGGGGGGATACAGACATTTGTTGAAATTAATAATGCAAGTAATGTATTAATAGTAATAATATTGCAAGGAGGTGTCGTGGTGTAGTGGTTCTGACTCTCGCCTTTCAACCCGAAGGTCGTTGGTTCGAGTCCCATCCATGGCGTCAATTTCCTTCAGCAAGAAATTTATCCGCATTGTGCTGCACTCAACCCAGGTGAGGTGAATGGGTACCTGGTAGGAATATTAATTCCTTGAAACGCCAAGTGCGCTAATGAAGTGGCTGCCGGGCTAAAGCCAGGGTAATAAAGCTGCAATTGTAGAGCGCTTAGAGAATTCTTCTTAAAGAGTTGATAAGCGCTATATAAAAGCCGTTCATTATTATTATTATTATTAAAAAATTATGTTGATTCATGTTTGCTCCTGTAATGATATTGCTAATATTTTGTGAAAACTAAATGTATTCCAGAAATAGAGGTTCCAAACATGATGCATCTATTTATCTGATGAGATGTTTCTTCTGTTTTTTGTTTCAACAGAGATTCATCTGATGTGTAAACTGGACAGCACCCAGAGAAGACCAACTCTACAACCAGTGATGTACACACTAACCAGGGTATGTTAACCGCTCCAAGGGGATGCCTTCACAGAACCGTACCCAATCGAGGCAGTCTACTGGCATCATGAGAACGTTACCACGGACACGCATCTGCCTCCTGCTCGTCTGCTGTTGTCTTGCTGTCATTTTGTGTGAGTTGAAAAGAAGGAAAGCGGTATAAGCTGAAATGTTTACTGGGGTTTTATTTTTGTGAATTTGTGAAAATGAATTTGCCAAAATTTTCACTCATTAGAACTCCCATAGTCTTATCTTTCAAAACGTGAAAATCACATTTCACTGAAATATTGTTATTTCTCAAAGATCATAGATTTGCATAGCTGCCAACCTAATATTATGGAGGTTTCGATTTAATTTGACACAGTCGACTGCAAGTAAAGGTCAACCAATGTCAAAACATCCACTGCTATTGTACAGATCGTGCATGCAAAAGAAGTGGACCCATTACAGGCAATTGTGAAAATTGGGAAGTTTGCATGACAGATTGGGGGCAATAGATGAGGGGCTCATCACAGATTAATCATAGTTGTGACATAACAATGAGCAGTAGCACAAAGCTATGACGTACGACTTCCAGTCAAAGTACACTTCAACACAGTTGACTGAAATTGAAAGCATATTGTATTATTTGCCTACAAATCACCAGCTAGAAAAATTTGTACATTGCCATTTTTGCTGAAAAGTATCCATGGTCTTCAACCTAAATCTGTAGAGTCGTCAAGTATGGATGTAGAGGCAGGTTCTCATCCTAGTTATGAAATTCTTATGAAATACTTAAGATGGGGCAAGCGTTTTACAAGCCTCAATTTTTTAGCCTGCCCCTCCATTTCTATAACTTAATAAGCTTAGCTGTTGAGATATTAAGCATTATCAATCTATGTTTAATTGATAGTATGTCAATGTTATCATCTCTGTGCCTAAATCATTTAAATTTTATGTTTAAATTGTAAAAAATTTATTGAAATGGAAAAGTTTAATCAAATTAAATCAAATCAAATCAAATCAAATCAAATCAAATCAAATCAAATCATTTGTTTCCAATTTAAAGGGCTGACGCTGGAGCAAGGCAAGCCGTCAGACATTGAGTCACCGGAAGAGAGATGGCTTCATGCGAAGATCATTCCTGATATAGAGACTGATAATCACCAGCCAGAAGTTCGCCAACCACCAAAGAAGATTGTCGAGGAAGAATCGGAGGAGGAGGATCATCCGCACAAGGTCTTAGTCAGGCCGGATGGTGAGGAGGAGAAAGGAGGAAAACGTTACTCTGGACTTGGAAAGGAAAAAGAAAAGAAAAAAGGTAAAAGTTCTAAAGTAGTGAGCAAAAACGCCCTTGAAGCTACCAGAATTCTTCCATACCTGGACCCCATAACAAGAGAGATACACTATTTTACCCTTCTTGTTAAGTCAATCCTTACGAGGATGATCACCCAATTAGGTTTCAGTGAGGCTGGATGGAGAAGAGAGGAGAAAGGAGGCAAGCGTTCCTCGGGACTTGCAAAAGAGAAAGAAAAGAAAAATGGTAAAAGTTCTACAGTACTTAGTGAACAAAAGCGCCCTTGAAGCGATGGGAATTTCTCCACTTAGATATTATAGCATACCTTGGCCCCGTAACATTCTTGTTCAGTCAAACCTTACGAGGATGATCACAAAAACCAGGTTTCAGTGAGGCTGGATGGAGAGGAGGAGAAAGGAGGCAAGCGTTCCTTGGGACTTGCAAAGGAGAAAGAAAAGAAAAATGGTAAAAGTTCTGCAGTACTTAGTGAACAAAAACGCCCTTGAAGCAATGGGAACTTCTCCACTTGAATGTTTTAGCACACCTGGGCCGGGTCATGTTTCATAAAGGTGTTTGCAGAGGTATGCACGACTGTTCAAATGACTGGTAATCCTTTTTTGCACTCAATGATAATCACTAGTGCTGAATTGGGTATGGGAAAGGCACATCAGTTGTTTGAAGAGTCTTGCGTAGATGTACGAGCAGCTTTTGAGTGTTCAATTAAATTATGAAGCACAACCGTGAGTGGTGTTTCACCAAGTAGCAAAAGACTTTACGAATGACTTCAAGAAGCATTATTAAAACACAAGAATGACTACTAGTTATTCTTAAAGTCTTTAACTTGCTGAAACTTTGCTCAGATCAGTCGAGCCTTACACAGAGAATCACCCACACTAGGTTTCATTAAGGTAGGATGGGGAGGAGGAGGAAGGAGGAAAAAGATGTGCGGTGATTGAATGGAAAAATAAAAAAAATAAAAGGTTCCAAAGCAGTGAACAAAAACTCCCTTGAAGGAAATAATAAGTGTGTATACTTTCTACTTTGGAATCCTTAAATAATGTAGGGTGTCCATGAAGACAGGTGAAGTTATAATCTTGTAGTTGTATCAACCATAAATTTTTAAACTCCAAATCAAGAGTAATAAGCAAAGATTCTGATTTTCAATTGGCAGGTAAATATAACTGGCAATCCTAATGTTACCAAGCATTTCTACCCTGTTTATAATTTCAGGTACCAAGCTGAAGAATCTAATAAAAGATGGCAAGTCGAAGAAGAAAGAGAAGTCCAAATTCAAGGAAGCGGAGATCACTGATCTTGGGATGAGTGAGAAAGAGGCAGAGGGATGGATCAGAGAGAAGATTAAAACAGGATACTGTAATCCACCTGAAAAGAAGATCACTGGAGAAGAAGGTTAGAAACTTTCCTTATTTATTTTTATCTCTTTGCCTCCCTTCAGAGCATTAAGACTATTATTATATATTTATATGTACAACATCAATATATTATTCAACAATAGTCAGTTCAATGTTAACAATGAGTTCAGTGAAGAAAATAAAAAAATCATATAATTATGTAATAATAATAATAGTGGCTACTTGTATAGCGCACAGGTCCACCTTTCGGTGCTCATGGCGCTTTAATTGAAATAGAAAAGTAGTGAAGACAATACAAATGGAAGCAAGAATATACTGGACACAAAAAGGTATTGAAGTATTATGATGAAACAAACAAGTAGGTTTTAAGTTGGGATTTGAATGCTTCTGTTGAAGATACCTGGCATAATTGAAGAGGGAGCTCGTTCCACAATTTTTGGGCCCATCACATGTCAAGAGAAGTCTGGCGGCCAAGAACCCAGAACAACTGTCACACTGGGAGAAAAAAAATAAAACGTCAACACTGCATCTTGAAAGACTTCTGTTTCCTGATACATGTAGTTTTCTTTTTTCTGTGTTTCTTTACATTTTTTGGGGGGGGGGGGGCTAGAGGTGGTGAGTGCAATGTTACCAAAACAGTTGCATCAAACAAAGCTTTGGCATAGCAGACATTTTTTTTTCAGGACAATAGCTTGCTGTTCCACAGTTTTGTGCAATGAAAAAAAAATCAGATGCTTCAGCGGGGTTTTTCAAAAAGTTATGATCAATTGCGAGTTGTAATACCAATCTTAATCGTTACATGCACTTCTTGTTAAGAGACACAGACAATGAGCAAATTTAAATTTGCATTTTGATTTGCAAATGGTTTGCAGTCAATTGACTTATTTAAGCAATATCCCCTCTGAATAGATTGAAAAATTATGATCAGCATAGATGATATCTCTTTATATATGCAATTATAATGTAATAATCTGTATATGTTTATGTGTATGCTTTGTCATGTATAAATTATTAATGTAATTATTAGGGGCCAGCCTTCTTAACAAGCCTCGCTTCTTTGCTGGCCTCTATTTTTTCATTTCTTTTATCATATTAGATATTTCCATTATTATTTATGATTGTATTATTTGAATTATCAAAAGAATTGAAAAATGAAATGATTTGAATTGAATTGAATTGAATGTAATTCTTTTCAGATAGTCACAGCAGAATCAATCATACAATTAAGAACCCTCAAATCTAGCATTTTAACGAAAGAAGTACTGTTTGAGATGTTAGCAGTTTGTAAACTAAAATTTATCTTTCGCTATGAACATTGGGGAATATGGAGCATCTGTGAGATTTCAAGGATTAAATATCTTTTACATATGAGGTTGCTTATTTTCTTTTGTTCTTTTTTGTTTTCTTGACAGGGAAATACAAGCCAGGCATGAATTTGAAATCTGTATACGTATTCACCCGCCATGGTGACCGGACTCCTATGTATGAATTCGCTAAAATTCCTAACAGTACATGGCACCCCCAATGGAACTGTGATCTGAAGAAGGCAGCCAAGATAATAAGATCTGACACCCTGAAGAGATTTGTTGACCAGATGCAGGCTGAGATCATTAAGGGCGAAATGACAGGGGCAGTGAGAGTGTTTAAGAACATGCCAATTAATACTCAAGGTCTCTGCAGTAAGTCTCAGCTGACGCCGATCGGATGGCTGCAGCATCTAGAACTGGGGAAGTATTTCAGGACGGCCTACGGAAGGACGCTGGTCCCGAACCCGAGCTCACTGTGGAATGTGAGCGTCTTCAGAAGCACTGTTAACTCCAGGACGCAACAGAGCGCATTTGCGTTCATGTATGGGTTATTTGACAAGCTCACGTTGAATGATACAAAGGCTATCTCATTGGTGCCAAATGTAAATTTTTGCCCGCTCGACATGTGCTCGTGTCCGACTTTGGACCACCACTTGAAGGATAAGGAGATGCAGCATTCAAAATTGATGAGGGGAAACCCCAAGTTTATGAACGCGATGAGGAGCGTGGCGAAGACGTTGTATGGTACGACGCAAACATCACTTCTTCCTGGGATAAACCAGGTGGCGGAGATCCTTGCGACACTCGTCTGTCATCAGATCCCGTATCCGTACGGCTCATCAGGTGCAATTACTCCAATACAGCACGCAGTCTACCACAAGCTGCTTGATGAAACATGGGTTTCACAATCTCACGTCAAGGACGGCACGTATGAGAAAGTTGGACGGCTCTTCGTGCAACCCCTCCTCACCGACATGCTCAGAACTATGTTTAAAATCACCCAAGGGGCTAAAAAACCCAAATTCGTCCTAAACTCTGGGCATGACATCACAATCAGACCCATGCTCCATGGGCTAAAACTGAGCGGCCCAGAATGGCCGGAGTATGCCTCTAGGGTGGTCTTTGAGCTGTGGGGTCAAGGGTCGTCAAAGGAACACTTCCTGCGAGTGCTGGCATTCGGCAAGGACCAAACGGATCAGGTCGTGTTCTGTAAAGGTAAAATGACAGCTGAAGGTCTCTGTCCATTCTCAGCTCTCAGGACATTTGTTGAAAAAGAAAACATGCAGTACTTCTACTCCGAGTCTTACCAAGAAGCCTGCACAAGTTGAATTAAATGACTAAACTTAGGATGATTTTTGCTAATAAGAAAATCACTCATCACTCTAGACTATAATGGGTGTTGAGACAAAGTCGCAATTGATCTCAAATCAACTGCAAATCAGTTGCAAATTGAAATGCGCATTTAACAAGGCACGCATGGCGCGTTCTGATCAAATGAGAACTTTCGACGAACACTCCTTGTGAGAGTCATTGTGGTTAAGAACAAATGAGAAGAAGTAAGTGGTTGTTTTCTGATGGGCAAACATTGAAAGCCTGTGACGTTTCCACTGACTATTAGTGCTCATCTTTGTTAGGTAATCAGCGTAGAGGAAGAGTAAGCGTTTGTCTTAGATGAGTAAACATTGAAAGCCTGTGACGTTTCAAGTGACCATTAGTGCTCATCTTTGTCAGGTAAGAAGCGTTTGTCTTAGATGAGTAAATATTGAAAGCCTGTAACCTCTTGACTGATCATTAGTGTTTACCTGTGTCAGGTAATAAGTGAAGAGGAGAGGTAAGTGGTGTTCTTATAAGATTGGCAAATATTGAAAGCCTGTAACGTTTCAACCTACATGTACCATTAGTGCTAATCTTTGTCAGGTAATAAGCATAGAGAAAAGGTAAGCTGTTGTCTTAGATAGGCAAATGTTGAAAGCCAGTGTTGTTTCGACTGACTATTAGTGCTTATCTTTGTCAGGTAATAAGCATAGAGGAAAAGTAAGCATTTGTCGGAGATGAGCAAACTTTGACAGTCTGTTAATGTTTTGCAGTCCTCAAAAAAATTAGGAATCCGAGGAAAGAATATGATTTTTTAAAAACTATTTTGAGAGGGTTTCTATGCCATTTCCATAGAGTTTTCCTTGTTTTTGCAATAATTTTACTCCATGTCCTATGAGGAACAAGGTTTCATTCCCTTTTTTCAGCAAATCATTCCCCTCTTTCCATTATAGAGTGGGAGGCCTGGTTTTGACCTACCATTAGTGCTCATCTTTGTTAGGTAATGAGGTGGAGCCTGTTTTATGGGTATTATATACCTTTGATGAGGGGAGGGTGATCTTGGATGATTAGGTTTTGCTCCTCCAAGGTATGAGTGAGTTCACATTCTTGGTCTATGACGAAAACTAGAACTTTCATGTTGTAGTAAACATTCAAATAGGTTTGCGGTCGCACCATGTGGTTTAGGGTTATCTTTCAAAAACTATTCCTGAACTGAAAAGGTAAAGCAAAAGCTAAAAAAAGGACAAAATTGGTAGATGATATTAATTGTTGAGGATTAGATTAAGGGTGGGTATAACTAAACCATCAATAGATGAAATTCCCAATTCTTTAAAGTTGGAATATATATGAAGAACTCTTCTAGGTTCTCATGGAAGATACATAACCTGTGCCAAGTTTTGGAATGCATACCTTCATGAAATTTTCGTACTGTTATGCAAAGAGGTCACATTCAAAATGAAATATTATCAGCAATTTAGCAGGAACATCTGGAGGGCTATTCATGAAGCTTGTCGCAAGCGACAAATTAGCGCTTACTAATCCAAAGAACTACTTGATTTTAGTGGATGAAAAGTGCTAACACTGACTTTTGCTGTGGAAACTGTCAGAAAATGACTGCTTGTCGTTGCCGATAAGCTTCATGAAATGCTCTCCAGGTTCTATACTAACTTATACTTTCCTAATTATCTTTTTATTTACTACTTACACATTGTATATTGTGTAAATGGAGAGTGCATGTTTACCTTACTGACTCAAATCTTATTCTCTCGTAAAATGTCATAATTTTGTTGACTATTGTCGCAGGATTTTTAGGTTGAACTTTTGACATATTTCAGATGCATTACAACAAAGTGTGCAATTGTCTGTGCGCACTGAAAATTATGAAATGTAAGCCATGTTTCATTGTGATGGTGACCAGTAGGTCTCTTATTTTACTATTATGTGTGTTCTGTTGAAGCGTTGTGTCGTTCTTACTCTTGCCTCTCAACTAGAGGGTCAATGTTTTTATTTCCACCCATAGCGTTTGGGTTAGCTGGTGAGTTGTACATAGACTTGCAGCAATTGCATGTACAGTTTTTGTAAATGCATTCAAAGCTGATAGTGGTTTCTATAATTATAAATGGTATAAGTCATTGTGCGATCAAAATGTTGTATGCTTGCTTTATGTATTTTCATGCTTTAAACCAGTAATAGTAGGCTTCACACTTAGAGCAAACATTATTGTTTCTGAAACTACCACAGTACGGGAAGGCTAGTTTTTATAAGTTGCTTAATTGTCCTAGACAAGGCACCAAGGCAAGTTTGTAAAGTCATCTTCCTGCCCTCTCGTCCTCAACAAGGCATCTTGGCATGTTCTAACAACTCGCCTTCCAACCTTGGTGAGGTGAACAACTTGCCTTTGGGCTGCACATATAATCTTCCAAGGGAATGTTGTAGTTTCTGAAACCTACTTAAAGTGTAAACCCTATTAGTGAGAAGTAGAGGGAATTAAAGTTTTGATGGAGCTAATTGCTGGACATCTGTAAAACTTGCCAGAACAACTGCTGAATTTACTTCATCTCAGTTTAAGAAAAGTGCTTTATTAGTCATTTTATGATACTTGCCTTGTTAACAATCAATTATGAAATTACTTCATTATTAAATCATATGGAAAAGTAGTTACAGTGCAAGTCAGAATTCTTTGTTACCTGCTATTGCTATGAAAGCTCAGAACAATGTATATGGTCCTGTGGTCCCGTTGTCCTGAGATTTATAGTTCCATAGTTTTAAGAGTTCAGGCCTGCACTGTCTTTGAGAATCTACTTGCTTCAGTAGTTACAACTCATAGAAAAATGATCGTGAAAGTTATGATAACCATGTTCCTTGAATGCCTGTTAATTTAGCACAGTGAAATATTTTTGCGATATATCTTTCTAATTTTTCCCACTACTTAGAATTCAAAATTACGCAAATTCAATGCCACAATGTTTATTTATGCTGTAATTTATGTAGTAAACAAGCTTTAGCATGTGCCAAAATGTTTGCCTGCTTTTTGCAATAATTATTCATATTTTTACTGAATGGTTTTTGATCTGTATCTCTTATTTTATTAGTCAGAAAACTCTACTTCATTTATAAATTATTTCCGTCTATGAGCAGTATATCTGTATCTTGATCTGTATCTTTTATTTTCTTGGTCATGAAAAACTTTATAAAATGCATTTTACAGCTCATTGTAGATTTGGATACAAACCTTGGATAATCATACCTCTGATATTTCTACTGCACGACTTTTCTGTAGCATATTATCGTTTACTACACACTTTGTGGGTTGGTCCACATGGAATTTTTTATATGGTATTTGCGAATGTAATTCCACATTGGTAGTAAATGAAATACAATGAAATTCTGTACCAATTTGATAAGTTTATGTGTTTGTATACAACTTTTGTGTAGTGTATGGTAGGATCACTGTCACCTAGTTTCTTTGATCTGAAATATCTTTACAATATTTGTATTTCATACTTCACTTTATATCTTGAATGAATGCCTCTTATTGTGTGTAATAGCTGTCTAAACTCGTTATAACAAGATCCTAGGACCGGCATAATTATTTCCTTATACCAAAACCTTTTTATATCAGGGCCAAAATACAATGAAATATAAAGAGATGGGACCAGAAAAATTACCTTGTTATAATGAGAGCTTGTTATATAAGTGCTATTTAAAAGAAGATGGGACTGTAATAGGATAATTCAAACCTATTTTTTTCTTCAAAAAATGGGTATTTTGAACAATTTTTCAATATGATATTAATGTAACAAAACCATGGTAGCATAGATCTTGTTGGTTCATAAGCCAGATTTGATACATCATGATATATCTGTAAAGTACAAGTACTTTATTAGAGGCCTTATGAATCTATTGCATCAGTCATTTGCATACAGAATTGCATTCCCACTTTTTTTTGCCATTAAATCATTTGCTCATCAACTCTGTTCTGGAGATAATAGGTTTACTCTTCCAATCTGAAAATGGCATTCAAATTATCAAATGGACGGTCAAATTTAAAGTTTCTGTGTAAACTCAATTTCTCAGTAGTCGTTTTCCATTTTTTGCTTTAAATTCAACTTTGAATTCAATTTAGGTATAAGGTTTTCACTGAAATAATAGCCGTAAGTGGTAATTGAATTTCATGCTAACCCAATTATCCAATATGAAAACACTGTTGGTGGTTTATTTATTTGAACATTCTTATGTCTTATTTACATGCTCAAATTAAAAATAAATCATTTCAACTCACAGGCCATTTAAGTTCCTTACAGATTGGAAGATATATTGAATTTGTCGAAATTCTGATGAAATTGGACAGGAAAACATATATGTAGATTTTACTGAAAATGCAATGTATCAAAATGTAACGTTATTGCAAAGCAGTATCATATAGCTACACCATGATAATCTATGTTTGAAGCTTGTCTAATTGATCTCCAATTTTCTCTCTTTTCCCTTTCTTTTCATACTGTTTTTTTTTAAACATTTTTACAACTGATTCACTAATTGAGTAATGAAGTAGTCATAGCAATATGATAATAAGAATGAGAAAGTTAATAAGTTATGTAATTACATGATTTTTAATCCAGTGAACATTCCAAAGTAGTAATAATCAATTCAATAATAATCATTTACATTGATGTAGTATTATATTTCTGTATTTAATGAAATATTTTGTCTGTGGTTTATGTAATTCTGTTTTCATGTTTAGTACAAATAGGGGAAGATCTCTAAATTACGTCTTTTTGGTTAATGATGTACAATGTACTATGTAATTTATATTTAATCTATATACTTTTAAACTACAACTCATTGTGTGTGCATGTTTTTCTGCTCTATGTAATAAAATGCATTCAACTCTTCATGAAATGAATTTTGTGTCTGGAATTTTATATTCTCATGGCTCTGGCTTGTACAAGCATTTTTTCCCCAAAATTGGTAGAGGAATGATCAACGACAGGGATTGTGGATTATGAAATGGGGGTAGATTGGCTGCAACCCCCACCCCTTTCAGAAAATGCATGCAAACATATTGCAGTGTGATTATTTATATCAATGGGGTGAAGAAGACATCAACCCTTTGAAGCATAAAACTAATAAAGTACCCCCCTTTTCTAGTAGCATAATACAGGGGGATATTGCACTATTTTTTCTTCTCTCTGGGTAGCTTTCATTCGAAGATCATTATGAAGAATGAGAATGCATACAAGGAGAGTGTCACATTTCAAAAGTCATTAGGTGCTTGTATTAAGATAACATTTTGAGAAGAAAATGAGATCTTTGCTTTTGCATGCATATCTAAAATGCTGCTATTGTTATGTTGTCAGTGACCAATTGCTTTTTCACCAATCAAGAAATTTAATTTAGGGAAAAAATTAATATTGTCCTGGCCTTTTTACAAAATCAATCTTGGCCAGAATCAGGGGGGGGGGGGGG
>BQKZ01000793.1:15771-51730 GCA_036244855.1 Temnopleurus reevesii
CGCACGCACGCACGCACGCACGCACGGACGGACAACCCGAAAACATAATGCCTCCGGCACCACCTTACGGTGGCGGAGGCATAAAAAAATGAAAGTTTGCGCAAAATCGGATAATCTGTTCAAAAGTCATGAATTTTCATTGTAACTGAGGCAATAAAAGGTTTGTCAGAAAAATCTACTTTTCAAAAAGAAGAGAAAAATATGATTTTTTTTGGTACCAAGTGAATGGAGAGTTATCCATGATGCCATTACAGTTTGGGCAAAAGCTGCCAACTCAAGGGTGCCCATCAATAGTGCAGATTATGAAAATTTGCTTTAATTGTCAGTTTGTTAATACTTTTCTTCATTCCCTGACAGCACATCAGCGTCTGGGGGAGGCTCCACTTTAAACATCTCAAAAGATAAAGGAAATAAAAATTCCTCTACGAACCCTAGGTGGTGTTTAACCAAGTTACGAAAGACTTTAAGAATGACATTACACATGACTGGTATCAGTTCTTGTGCTGAGTGATCAAGTATCTTACGCGCAATAAACTCGTTAACGTAGTTCTTAAAGTCATGCATAACTTTAAGAACGATTTGGTGAAACACCGCCCTGGAGTGTTCTCAAGACCTACCTTGGCTTGTTCAGCTATTGAGCTTGCTTCGATGGCATAGACTTTCCGCGCTCCGGCTTGGATGGCAAAGAAAGAAAGGATTCCTGATCCAGCTCCGACATCTAATACAATCTGAGATGAGAGGAGAAGGAATGAAATAACAAAGTGTTCATGGTTCTCATACATCGACGAATCACACATGGTGAAATGTTTGCTCAGGATATAAAAAAGGCCTAAATTTGGTTTTTAAAAAATCTTGAATGTGAAAAAAATAAACCTGGGATGTTTGCCTGTTCAATTTCTTTTAGTCCAGCTGTAGTCCTTGCATTCTGTCACAAAAAAATTGGCAGCTGATAATCAGCTACTTTCAATATTAGTTACCATAACTTTTTATTATGTGATGAAGCTAAAAATACTTTGTCTATCATGGTAAAAACTTCTAATCTTCATGAAGTCCTTTTGTGCGTACAAAAATTAGTTTATTTAAAAATTCAAATTGTCAATTTTTTAATAGGTGGTCAACTTGTGATATGCTGTACAACTGCTGTACTTTTTGTGAATTGATAGTACAGAGTATGTATAATAATTGTATTTTTCTTTCATGATCTGGGTAACCTAATATAACACTTTGCATGTATTTTTAAAACCCCTTTTGCAGGCAAAAATCATGTAGAAAGTGGTTTTCTATGTTTTACAACTAAATCTATTTGTGAAACAAAATGTTGCTATACCTTATCTTTGAAGTCTTCATGATTTGTTAACATGGCTTTCTGGTATGTGGACGTTCTAATGTAATCCTGCATCATGTTTTGTTGTTGAGATAAATATCCATAGAACTGAAACAAAAAGAGAATGTATGATTATATCAAATATTACAGGTCACAGCATATATCAAGAATTTCTAAGTTATAACCTTCCCCTCTCCAAAATGATGAGTACATATACCTAGCAAGAAGATGATTTAACAGGCACATACACTCAGAACTAGTCTATGCATCCCCCAAGTGATGGTCAACGTTAGCATTATAAATTTGTATCATTCTTGCAGAAGATTATCAGAAAATGCATGAGTCATATGTACACACCAAATACAAAGTTCTAAGGACTGTATTAACACATCAAGCCTTCAAACTCTGCAGTCTAACCAGTTATCAAAATAGCTATGTGCAACTCAGCAGCTCAGTAATGTGGAGGCACCATGGTGTAGTGGTTCTGACTCTCGCCTTCCAACCAGAGGATCGTATGTTTGAATCCCATCCATGGCGTTAATTTCCTTCAGCAAGAAATTCATCCACATTGTGCTGCACTCAACCCAGGTGAGATGAATGGGTACCTGGTAGGAATTTATTCCTTGAAAAAGCTTATGTGCCTAAAAACTGCATTCCTAAAGCCAGGGTAATAATACTGCAATTGTAGAGCGCTTAGGGAATTCTTCATAACGAGTTGATAAGCGCTATATAAAAGCCGTTCATTATTATTATTATTATTAAATCTAGGAATGAAAATAGAGTGCTAACCTGGAAATATTGCACAGCCGATGCTTCGTCTGTTCGTTGTGAGAATAAAGATTTCTTGCCAGCCTGCTTCTGATTGTACTTGGCTCCCTCGAGAATCTTCTCAAATCTCGTCACCTCTGTAAAATTATCATGAAATGAGAGTTGATATACATTAGGAGAGAAATCATTCTTCAAAAAACTGCAATCATACTTTTTTTTGTCAATTGCTGAAACACTAATTATTCATTTGAAAAGCATTCTTATTTTCATTACATCTTTAACAACATGAAGCATTCCAAAAACGGTGAACCTTGGCCTTATCAGTTAGGATGTAATGGGATTGCTGGCAATAATTTTCCTGGTAACCATCACAAATTGCCATGCATTTTTGCAGGATTACTATACAAAAGATATTTTGTGTAGCAACTTTTCACATAGAGCTGTTATAGTAAAGAATAAGAAAAGTTTTCTCCATGTCTAAAACTGCTAATCAAATGTGAAAAGTACAATTACTCCCTGCGATTGGTATTTTGTTGACCTCAGATATGTACAGATATAAGTACAATGATGTTAATTGCCACCAATTGTGGTTTAAAATTTTTTCAACTTTCAGAAGTTTACTGTGGAGGATAATTCAGTTCTTATTCACGATTCAATCATCAAGTTAATCAAAAGAATTCAAAGCAAATAACAATACATTTCCTAATACAATAGTTGAAAAAAAATTAGGGAAAAATCAAAGAGCTTGAATCAGGAAAACCTTTCATAGAATTCTAAACATATATTTTTTCTCAAAGATATTTCATTAGCAAAACAAAGGATTTCAAACTTCACTCCGTAATATAGATGTGCATTCCCCCTTCAACTTTAATAGAGGAGTATATACTAACCGAACTCAGAAGAGAAGTGAAGTATAATGCCATTGCCTTTGATGTTCACCATGTAAGCTAGTTTGGATGCACGGCATATTGAAGAAGTGTCCTCCGTGCCGATGTCAAAGGTTAAAACTTGTTGGTTTCCTGGAGTTGTCGAAAAACATTGAAACAAATTTAAATTTTGAGTACATTTGGACTGTTAACAATCAAATTCAGTGTTCTATACTGGTGAATCCAGTTACCAGACACTAACTTAAGAATCAATATCTTTGTCAACACTTTTCAGTATTTCACAATCATGAAAATAAACTGAAATGTTTTTCTTTATTCCAAACACTTCATGTTTGTCCTAATCTATGCCCTTGGACATGCACGCAAATTTCTGTAGGTGCACATTTTTAATACGAATCGGGTAATGCCATGCTGTCCGGTAACTGAATTTTCACTAATCTGTAGAATCCTTAGCCTTAGGTTGATGGGGATTTTCCTTTCTTTTTTTTTTTGTATATTTGTTAGGACTGTTAATGATCACTTTTCAGATCTATTGAAGGCTTCAAACTCACTTGCAGGGTGGTGTTTCACCAAGATAAGAAAGACTTTAAGAACGACTTTATGATCGACTGGTATCCCTTCTTGCGCGTCATAATGGTTCACACTATTACGCACATTCGGCGAAAGATTAAATACCAGTCGACCTTAAAGTCTTTCTTATCTTGGTGAAACACCTCCCAGGTCAATTTTTTGCTTGAATTATTGACCAGACATTTGTAATTGTAATCAGCAATAAGTTAAACTTTCCAACCAACACCCGGGTGTTGACATTCTCGACTTATACATGTATATATTCTTTGTCAGTCTAGCTTTGGTAATCTACTAGCTTATATTTGGGCTTCATTTAACTTGTTACAGTTACACCTTTCATTTTCTCTTTTAACTGACAAGTGACATTGACGATGTTATTGTTAACATGGTCTTTTTAACGTTATGATTCTGATTAAAGCATGCCTTCGTCCAGGTTGTAAAATGTAAAAGATAAAAATCCTGATTTTAAATGTAAATGTTTATGAATTCAGGGAGAAAGTTGGAAAGAATCAAAGTATCAAACTTATCCTGCTGCCTGACTTTTTTCTGAAGATGGATCAACTGACCTCAACAACGAGACAGCCACAAAACATTCTCTACTCTACTCTTTCAAGTCGTAACCTTTTTGTTTTTGTGCATGCCCTAGGCATGTCTGTTACTTTCATACATTTAATTTAGCTCATTTTTATTAAATTTTCTTCACTGAATTGGATTCACTCACGACAACACATCAACCAAATACCGGCGAATATATTCTCCCCACCGCATCATCGCTGGTGTTTTTGACAGAAAAACATGACGAGATGTGAACAAAGATTCAATGCATAAATTGTTTACTTGTGCTAAAAATCAAGAGATCTTACCATTGTATAATGAAAATAACGGTTGTCCATCTTGTGTAGATACTTGAAGTTTGAGAATATTTTGTGTTTGTTGAGAAATGTCACCTTGATCTGACAATGAACTCAAGCGCACATTCTCGAACACTACCGCCATGATGAAATTTGGATCCCACACAATCGGTCATAGACTTTGTGTGTAAAAAGTCCATAGGAAAATGCATGCAATCAGCGTGGATATTCGCAATGAATGAAAATGTTATTGGACTCGTGTAAATTATGGACGCCCTCTAACGTCAAAAACATTATATTCATATAATACATGACAACAAACCAGAGAGATAGACAGATAGACAGGTATAGATAGATAGATAGATAGATGGATAGATAGACAGATAGATAGATAGATAGATAGATAGATAGATAGATAGATAGATAGATAGATAGATAGATAGATAGATAGATAGATAGATAGATAGATGGATAGACAGATATATAGATAGATCATTATAGATAGAAAGACAGATAGATAGGTAGATAGATAGATATATAGATAGATAGACAGATAGACAGATATATAGATAGATATATAGATAGATAGATGGATGGCTGGATATATAGATAGGTAGATGGATAGATAGATAGATAGATAGATAGATAGATAGATAGATAGATGGATATATGGATGGACATTATAGACAGATAGATAGATGGCTGGACAGATATACGCAGAAACCTTCCTTTCTATTTATAGATAGATAGATGATCAAATAATATCTACGATATATAAACCTTTTTCTTTAAATGTTTGTGCTAGTTCTTCAGTCACGTCCTCGTATAATAAGACGTTCTTCGATTTTTTTTTTTAGAACCGTTCAATTTTTAAATTTCAATATCTAAAAAAAAAACACGTTTAATGTCATGGCTCATAGGGGAGTTGTTTGAGGGTACTACCAAAAAATACAATGTTTTGTTTCAGAATGAATTAGACTGATTTCGGAGCAGATACTCTTTTATCTTTTATGTATAGGTATATATGTATAATATATGTATTATGTATCATGTACATGTAAAAATAATATATACTAAGAATATTAGATGCAACAGCTCTTTAGGGAGACGTTCTTTTCACAAAATGACTTGCCCGCTAATGAATATTTTAAAGAGGTTCTGGAATAAGATATCCGTCGCAAAAATTAAGGCATTCATGTTTATTCATCTATTCAATCTCTTTCATTATTAATTCATTTCTATCCTCTGAGTGACGTAGCGCCAAACTATTTCTTATTGTATTAGTTTAGTGGCGTTTACAGTCAGTTTTGTCAGCTCTTTTTATTTTCTAGCGTTGAATTCGGAAAATTAATTCCCCCTAGTCTGACCCAGACGGACAAAGAAACTGAACAAAGTAAACAACTCCCATTCAGGCTTTCAAGTACGGTGTTCGGTGTTGGTGTTGGTGTTGAGAGAGCAAAACGGTCCGTAAACCGAGCTCCAACACCGTTGGTCAGTTTGCAGAAGTGATACAGAAACGACCGGAAATACGTCAGAATCATAAGAGGTCTACCCCAAACACCGACAGACTTCAAGTTTGGTGCTGAGGTTGGTGTTGGTTTTGCTGCAACACCAACACCAGCGTTCAACACCGTACTTGAAGTCACCCATTGGCAATATGTAACAAAAGAATGTGAACTCCCTGTGAACAGGTACGACACAGATTTTTCATTTCTTTGCGGAATAAGGGTAATGGGAATGTATGTGTTTTTATTCTGGACATATTGTTAATTTCTGAATAAGAGTTGTATACTTTGTGCAATTTCTTTGTCCGCTGTGCCTTTCGTCAAACTTTATCTTCTCTTCACACCAGTCCCCTTTTCAGCACGCTCTGATCTATCACTCACTCCTCACGTACCGTCCCTTCCTTTTACTTTCTCCTCCTCTCCCTCTCTTCCTCGATCGGTCTTTTCCCTGTTCAGGTAGCTGTTTTCCTATTCCATGCACTGCCTCCCTTATTACAACATTCCCCGTCATCATCTCCCTTCCTGTATCTCTACCTCATACACACACACACCATCACCCATTTCCACACACACACACACACACACACACACACACACACACACACACACACACACACATACACATACACCTACACATACACACACACACACACACACACACACACACACACACACACACACACCCCACCACCGCCACCACCACCAACACCAACACCACTACCACCACCCCATTACCACCACCACGTGCACCAAAGAGATTTTTGTTGATGGACACACACATACGCTTGCGCTCTTTCACACGTACACACACACACACACACACACACACACACATACACACACACACACACACACACACACACACCACACATATATGCAGCCAAATACGCCAAAGAGATTCTCGTTGATGGACACTCACATACGCTTGAACACTCATAAACACACACACACACATTCACATGCATGTACACCTTTAAACACACATATGCACACATGAACACTCACAAAACATACACAGGGTTTACATCAATACATCTACGTTGCTGAGAAATTGCACATTATCTCCGGACTTCGTTTTGTGTTTCTTTTTAATTTCATACAAGTCATTAACATGGTTAAGGCTTTGAAATCCTGACTAAACAAACAACAACCATTTACTGAGTAATTTACTGAACAGGTATACTATTGTCAGAGCCGAAATTCACTCTTAATGGAGTGATCCTACAGGATAAGAGTGACAATTTGTTCACAAAATAGTGGAATAAACTCCCAAAGAAAACTACCCACTACTCTGGAATGGGCTCTAGTCTTAAAGTCAAATAGATCCATCCTGTTGACATCATTTATCCGCCATTTTGTTTTTGAAAACCTTGAACCCATGTATATCGTATATCAGCCAGAGAACACGAAAAATTCTTTGCCAGCAGCTAACGACTATCAATCATTTTATTCTAGAATGGTCTGGGGCCTGTAACATTGAAAAAAAATTGCGGTAAATTGCAAATCTTTATGCCCGATCACATATTTAAAGGAAACTCGTCTGAACACGATTCAACACGACTCTTTGTTCGAAGGCAACCAACTGTGAACCGAACAAAGAATCGTGTTCGATCGTGTTTCTTCCGGGCTTCTATATATGTGACCGGGGCATTTGTACTGTCGATCGATTGGAAAGCTTTATGTTACGGGTTCCAGGCCTGGTATCATTTTGCTTTGTCCTCCAAAATGGCCGACCATGACGTCACCCTATACATTTTACTCTGGGAAAATCTAACGTCTATCATTCAACTCAGCAAGAGTGGCTCATTATATTCAATGAAAATACCTATTCACACGATGCCAAAAAAGGAGCTGACAGAAACGAGGGATTATAAAGCCCGACTTTACTGGAAATGTTGTGTATATAACTGAAAAAGGTTTACATCAAACAACTATACATCGTCATATTTCACACGGTAATTGCACTAAAATGTTGGGTTACAATTGGCTTATTCTTGGTCTAAAGTTTGCTTGGTCTGCACGCCATGGAACTGGCTTGCCCCTTATATAAGACGGCTATTCATTGAAATTTGAATCATGACATACCAGTGCATTTTTAAAGTTTAATGCTATAGAAAACATAAGTATTCTGCTACCCATGCCCATTTCAAATCGATTATCAATCGTGACTTTTTCACAAAAAGCTGCCCTACAGCAAGAGTGCAAGCATTCTTGCTCCCTGCCATTTGCACCCCGGGAGTGGTGAAGGAGGTCGCAGCCATTAAAATCCCTAAAACATTACTATATACCTACAAAATTGCCCATGGCAAAAACGATGATAGCGGGATAATAAACTAAGGGAGTATTGCTTAAAAAAAAAGTTGCAATTGATTGCTAATCAATCAAATGCAAATCAGTTGCAATTGAAACGCTTTTTATTTGCTCACAGTCTTATGTGCTCCTAAAAAGACGCGCATGGAACAACAAATTTAAATTGCGATTGAAGGCAACTTGTGTTCAAATACAACTTCCTAGCAACACCCCTTAAATGAAACCGTTGTAACGTAACTGTGATTTGGTGTTATCATTTCCTTACGAGTGACAAAGGGTACCGTTATTTTCGTATTTTATAAGAAAAGGAAAGAAAAAAGCATGAGTTGTATAGATCAAAATACGGTATTGACACAAACGCATAGTTACATTTAATCATTCGATAACATCAAATTCATAGATACGCATTAGCCAATCTCAACATTAATGAGTAACAATGAATTCGGGTTTCGGGAAACAGTTTTTTTTACATCGATTGCGGACAAAACTAAGTGAGTTGTACAACGATCTAATATCACAAAATGATACACAAAAATAACTTCGATAACAAAGTACAAAATATTAGGCCATTTACAAGCAAAGGTCTGTGCTTCCCTCTTTTTTTGTAATACTATTGCACTCCACTTTATATAAATTTATATATAACGAAAAGAACACGAGGCATTGGTTACACCGAACCTAAAATCCAAACCCAAAAATGTCACTCACTTGGAAATAAAGGAGCAATTTTGCTCTTTTAGATCTGTAATGACATTATTTAAAACTGTCTAACTACAAATAAATTAGTTCCTCGCTTTTAAAACAAACTCTTGAATTAGAACGGTTAGATAGTTTTAACGTGAATGACCCCTTTTGTGCTTAAATTTCACTTACTTTCTCTTTCATGAATTCGTAGGATGCAGAACCTCAATTAAGAAGTTCTCACAAACTTAAATTTGGCAGCTAATAATGAATTAAGCGTCAGTATGATACAAGAAAGTTTTAAACGACTGAAAACCATTTTAAACTGCGTTAAATATAATCATATCCACACTAAATACACACACATACAAGCACACTCACACAATCATACACATCGTGTTGATAATTGAGTAATGGCTGCTTGCTAGCAGTCTTGACCATTCTAACCTTATAATGTTTAAGTTATCATTTTGTTCGAACCATTGCATGCATAACAACTACAATATGCAACGACTCCTTAACCCAATTTTAAGAAAAAGATGAAATTTGAGCAAATAAGACTTTAGAAAATCAAAATAGATATTCTAACAAATTTGTCATCGTAGAAAATGATAAGTAGAGTATTGAGTCTATAACATTTACATGCTTATTTAATAAGCTAAAGTAGCTTTATATATTAACCTTTATTTCTTTATATGAACCATTTTCTACTGGCCTTGTGAGGAAAATCCCTTAAGCGTAGACGGTACATTTCAATGATTATTACGTTTTAATATCATCAACATGATGTAAATAAATCTCAAGCTGAGCAAGATGACTTATAGTAAACCTTCTTTTAATAGCGGTTATTTTCGTCAATATTCTCTAACGTATTTCCAATAAGGGGACCTTCCCGCCCCAAATTGATTCCTAAAACATTTTTATCTACATTGTGAGTTTGGGAGGATTTGTGACATCAATACAAATATCATACGTCTGAAAACAAACTTATAATTATATAATACGATAGTTTGGGAATTGTGGTAATACCACGCCATTCCTATAAACCTACCAGCATTTCTCTTTAATCGAAATGTATATCACAAATATATTACACTTTGTCCACTTTAGAATAGTCCTTATAGTAAGGACTTAACCAATTACCCCATTTCAATATTTCAATAGTTATGCCATGGTTGTGGTATATTTCTATTATTTAAAATTTGTCCATACCTGAAAATACCATTATAATTATGGGTGGGATTGGAAAAATCAATATATAAATAATTTTACACTGTTTATTATGCCATGCGTACAGTTAGGTGTACAAATTATAGGTGTGTCTTCTTAAACAAATGTTGGGGGTCTATTTCTTGATCGAGAGTCCAATCTTCCTGGATAACCTCTAATAAAAGGGATACATTTTAGCTAAACTACCCCTACAAGATGGTACAATTTTGCTTTTCCTTGAACGGGTTGGCGTTTGCAGCAATTCCTTTGAGTAGACAGTCATCGGCCTCATGTTGTATGCAATACTCCTGTAGTTGGTTACAAGCCTGAGATACAGTAATACGCTCAATTTTCGCCTCCGAGCGTAGCTGCTCCACCGTCTTCTTCAGCGCAGTGACTTGAGACATCCTGCCGAATCTCTGGCGGAGTTAGTCCTACAGCGACCCCCTGGAAGTCTTTGTGCTCCTCGCCCTGACGTATGTACGACGCGCGGCGAGTCTGTCTCAAATACTCTCCGCTGATTGGTTAATGCGTTGCAGTCACGTGGTACGGAAGTCGTGCGCGCGAGGCCACCACAGCTTCTTGGCGTTTCCAGGGAGCTGTGAATGGAAATATAAGCAAAAATCGTGAGTAAATTCACACAAACAGTTTCAATCATGCAGTCATAATTACTACAAATTATGATCACTACAAATTATGCAACAGCATATGAATGGAAATAAAAACACAAATCGTGACTGTGTAAATTCACAAACAGTTTAAATCATGAAGTTACAATAACTACAAATCATGATTACTACAAATTATGTAACAGAATTTCGACAAAAATATATATAACGATTTGCAATGAAATTTTAATGAAAAACACAACGAAAAATTGCATTGTTCAATTACGCATTATGACTTTTCATTTGCTGGATCTTGAAATAAATCAACATATTTTTTTAAAGCTAAATATACATTTTCAATGGATGATCAATTGCTAAAGCTGAATTTTGGGGAAAAACAGTTTCCAATCACCATTATTGCCAATATTTGTTAAAAGAAAACATACATTCTTCTTGTTATGTTATGATTGTACCTGATTACTTCTAAATAGAGATTTTACGTACATAGAAATCTACATATACGTCATGTCTGTGAACAAATAAACATGTTTGCTCAAATTATATTTCATTACATGTTCAAGATTGCATCATGTAATAAAAACCATTCAAAATTAATAATGTATATGTACATACATCTCTCTTCCCCATCACCCCCTCTCTCTCTCTCTCTCTCTCTCTCTCTCTTTCTTTCTTTCTTTCTCTCTCTCTCTTCAACCTCCTTATATTTCTCTTTATCTCTCCCTCTATATATTTCTCTCCCCTCTCTCTCTCTTTCTCTATCATCTCAACCCCTTCTCTCGCTTTCCCTCTCTCTCTCTCTCTCACTTTCTCTCTATCCCTCCTCCTCCTCCCCTCACCCCTCTTCACCTCTCCCCCTCCCACCTCTCTCTTGTCTAACACGCATATCAAATTATTTCACATTACTAGATGGGACTTTGATATGTGCATACTTAATATGCAGGAATATACTACAAGTTTTATCAGTATATTTGATCTATTTCAAAACCCGACGCGTTGAATCAACATTATTCCTGTATCAATTAAACTCAGTGTACATAGTGAACCAAAACCTTATCGAGAACTGGGAAATATTATTGAAAACCACGGTTCCATATCATGAAGCCGCATTATCAAAGAAAGCAGGATATTTGTTCAGTGAACTTCTGAAATATTTACACTTGTTTAGAGAAAATAAATCAAGTATTGTAATTTGTGAAATTCATGTATATTTACTCAAACGAAACATTAGGAAAAAAATTAACCTACAAATCGAGATCTACAAAATTTATTCAAAACAAACAGAAGTTAGTCGATGGCATATATGACAAAGAAAGTGTTCATTAATAAGAATGAATGATTGTTTAGGAGTCTTTTTGTTCACCACGATCTTATAAATGACGTATCAGACAGGCAAGGCAGGCAAGAGAAGGGGCAATTAGAAGGGATATTACGTAACATAAATCTTAAGTAATTGTGATAATCCTATTTTTCGTAATTATAAGAAACAGGCTAATGAGCGGATGGAATGATGCTTCCATAATTAATGAGAGATATTTCCATAATAAGTGAGAGATGACGAAAATAAACGATATGAGAAAATGGATTAGGAAAACAACGTAATTGGGACGAAGGGTAAACGTTTTAGGTAAGAATAAAGAATGGATATGCTTGCTATGGTACAAAGACTAGTAAACCACATCTATTGGCTGTATATACATTTTTGAAAGAAATATTCACCTATTTGTTCATTCTTATGTAAAATAAATGATGTAATGATTGATACACCGAAGAAAATTTACATGGGAATGAAATAATTCAGTACCATTATACGACGAAAGAAACCCTTTCTGATGCTCTGTATATAACTATGTCAAGCTACAGTGCTGCGAGAATATGCTTGCATTTGTTTTTAAAATTTCAGAAATGGGATATATGCTTTGATTTTGTTTTGAGGTTTTCCACATGAAGTATGATCAGCGACTCTCGAAAAGTTAATCAGCCTTAATCATTCCATAAGATTTCCAACCGATTGCCCTTGCTCATTGGGCATATATACATACGTATACTTATAACTCGGAGTCATTTTTTAAATCATATTGTTCTATACATAATACGAGGTGTTAATACAATATACATTCATCTTAGTATTTGAAGGATCCATATTCAAACAAGAGAACTAATTTTCAGTAGATCCCTCTGTTTTTAAAAACTTCATTTCAAATGTTTAGAATCTATATTGTTAAATATTTATATATTATGCAATTCTTCAATATTTAATTTATTTTTTTTTATTCATTATACTCTTTTTTTTCTAAAATATTGTGTGCTTTTCCTATCCCTGTGAGTTTTATTAATTACCTCGCAACGTGATTGTCACGAGATGAATGAAAATTAGAAAAATTAATCAATAAAAAAAAACATCGCAACTCTACCGGTGTTCACTCAACCGCCATGATCACCTCCACAATACACTAAAGCAATCTATTTGATTGCGATATTGTGCAAAATTCACACTCTAACCTTGATCAAATTTACTCTGATCAGAGAACATGTTCATTAACTTAGGGACCCCATTTAAGGGGAATTACATCAGTATAGGGTTTCTAAACCGTAGGTTACTTTGTTGAATATGCTATGACAATAACAAGGGAGCATGAAGCGTGCCTTTTACCCATGCAGCCGTTCCCACTATCCCCAATATCATGAATATTGTCGTCAGTGATAGTTTTGAGTTTTTACTCTTAATCATATACACCATGCAGGCCTTCATATATTTTTTCGACTTGCTTGCCCAACTGGGCGAGCGATGATATTTGTTTTCTTTCCCTAATACTTGCCCCGAATTGATTAATAATATGCCCTTTGTTTAACTACAGAGTACAAATATTCTTTTTTGGTTATGCAAAGCTCATTTCAAAGGCAAATGGTCAATAATCATGAAGGATGAAGAAGGATATTTTGATGCCCCAACACAAGGACAAATTTATGAAATATTTTGGCAAAGTCTTGATCTTAGAAATTACCACTTGCCTATTAATTGACTTTGAGCAATGCTTACCCACACATCATACACTTTTTCAGGGCAAGCGGACATGCAAGTAGGTTTGCATATAATAAAGCCATGCGCAAAAAATTAATGACTCTCCCCGAGCGCACAGTATACGCGGATCAGACAGTGGACTGACGTTCCGCTTACGCTCACGGAAACGTGCGCCGAGCGTCAGTCCACCATATGACCCGCATCTTTGTTCGTTCATGGAGCGTTTTAAAATTGTGAAAAACGTTGGGCCAACTCAGGCTAAAACGCAAAGATGTGAGTCGGTCTTTACAAAGCTCTTTGGGCTTTACATTTTAAACATGGAGGCGAGTGGGAACGGCTTGATTGTTGTTAGAGAAATGAGAGAAGCTCAACCAGACCGTCAAATGTGATAACTTTAATTTTGCTAAGTGGATGCAACCATTCTTAATATATATCATGTAGTGCGAAATAAGAGTGGAAATAGAATGGCGTTTATAATTGTAAAGCACTGGGCATCTGAATTATAAGCATGAATGTGTGTGTGTGTTTATCAAATTGATTTTGTCCGTTGGAAACTTATCTGCTTATATTTTCAATTATTCATTGTCAGACAGGATGTTATTATACGCTCTGGAAAACCCCTTTTCAGTACTGACGTAAATATCATGCGTCTAAAAATGTTGTTTTTCCACAATGATAAACCGCTTTCATAATGAGTCAAATTGTATGCAAACGCGTTTTGTCAAGATGCATAATGGAAAACTATTTGTACTTCTAATATGAGACTATATTATTTCAATAAAGGGACTGCGTAATGCCTGGAATGTTTGTTGCTATAAGTTGTGCAAGCTGCAATATTTGTTCAACCTAGTAACATTTGATGTATGCACCTTGCATTCTGACTTTTGAAGTCTTTTGACAATGTCTTTTTTGAAAACGGCAAACATGAATGAATTTTTACTGCATTGCGTTTATATTTGAAAGGAATAAATGTCATACACCTTAAAAACCCGATTTCATAGTCTTACTTCTTTGTAGCATTCTTTTGTTATTTTTTCATATTGCAATTTCAATACATTATAGAGATCAATTTCAGATATTGATTTCCGAAACAAATATTTAAAATTCTTCTCTTATAATTAAAGCTTTGTTACATCTTCTGCTGATTTTTATGCAATAACCTATTTAACTTTGTATTTTGCATTATTTGTATACCATTTAGTATTTCATTTACTGCACTGTGGTTTTACCCGTTTTGTACGAAAAATCTGTAGTTTTACATGCTGAAGAAAGGGCTTCCTATAGCTGTATTTGATTAAAAAGTTAAATGAATAAACAAAGGTTTGGATAATTATATTGCATGCATTTTGATATGGCAGTCATATCAGTTTTCATGCATTATCGCATTATTTATATACCAATGCGTTCCGAAGTGGCCAGTTATGGATAAGAAAGAGCTCTTACACATGGTCATGTTATATGCAATAAATTCCCCGCGTGCATCGCTGGCGTGTGAGCGTTAACCCGTGACTGTGCACTATGCACACCGCCATGTTGAATGGAGTCAGAGAATGCGTGTATATATCATGTATATTACAGGGTGGCACACGGTGTGCCGTGCTTTCTACTCAAGATGTGGGAGCGCTATAAAATGTTATATGTTATTTGGTAGATTTTAGATGTTACTTTTAGATGCAAGCTGTTATATTACATGTACTTACATGTAATTATAGCGCAACATATTCAATGTTACATGCCACACGCGGTGAATGTATTCATGCATTGTCCTTTGTGTAGGGTGGCACGGGGTGTGCCAATATGCTAGATATCTCGTGCTTTCTACCCAAGATATGGGAGCGTTATGTTAGATATTACTTGCTAGATGTTATATGTCAAACTTTAGTTGAATGATGTTACAGGTACTAACATGTAAATACCTACATGTAGCATTACCACGTCATATTACATGCACTGTATGTTGTGCGGAGTAGGACGGGGTGCTTATATATCTCGTGCTTTTTAAATAAGATGTGGGCAGTGCTATAATGTTAGATATTACTTGCTAGCTTTTAGATGTTACATTTTAGATGTGAGATGTTACATATACTAACATGTAACTTAGCGCGAAATGTGTAGATGTTACATGTTTACAAGAGGAGGTGAATTTGTACAGGCATCAATTGTTTTACAGGGTGGCACGCGGTGTGCGGAGATGCTCATATCTCGTGCTTTTTACCCAAGATATGGGAACGCTATGTTATGTATTACTTGCTAAATGTTATATCTGAAACTTTAGTTGAAGGATGTTCCATGTTACATGTACCAACATGTAACTTTCCCTACATGTTACTTGTTTCACGTAAGATGAAACGAATGCGTGCAATGCCTATGTTGTACAGGGTGACACAGGGTTTGTGGAGATGCTCACGTTTTGTACTTTCTACATAAGATGTATAGGAAGTGCTATACTATTATAGGTTTTAGATGTTACATTTTAGATGCCAGAAGTTACATGTTAGATGTACTGACATGTTATATGTTATATGCAAGATAAAGTGAATGCGTGCATGTATTGTCTTTGTTGTGCAAGGCTGCACGTGGTGTGCGAAGGCATGTTCATTTCTCGTGCTTTCTACCCAATATATGGGAGCGCTATGTTAGATATTACTTGCTAGATGTTATATGTTAAACTTTAGTTGAAGGATGTTACATGTTACATGATGTACCAACATGTAACTTTCGCTACATGTTACTTGTTTCACGTAAGATGAAACGAATGCGTGCATTGTCTATGTTGTACAGGGTGGCACAGGGTGTGTGGAGATGCTTATATCTTGTAATATCTACATAAGATGAAGGGAGTGCTATATACCTTGAAGGTTTTAGTTGTTACGTATTAAATGTAATATAATACATGTTAAACATACTAGCATGTAACTAGCGCTGCATATTAGATGTTACATGTAAGATAAAAGTGAATGCGTGCATGTATTGTCTTTGTTGTGCAGGGCTGCAAGTGGTGTGCGGACATGTTCATGTCTCGTGCTTTCTTACTCAAGATGTGGGTAGTGCCATAATGTGAGACGTTAATTGTTAGATATTACATGTAATTGCTAGATTTTATATGTTACATTTTAGATGTAAGATGTAGCATGTAAAATGTACTAACATGTACTTATATTAGATGTATTACATGTAACTGGCTCTACATCTACATATAAGATGAAGTAAATGCTTGCATTCATTCCTTTATTGTGTCAAAGGTGCCAAAACCTCACAACAACATTCATTCCCTTTCATTGTGTAGGGTTACTGGATATCTCCTGCTATCTACTGAAGATGTTCTAATTACTATAATGTTATAGTTGCATGCTAAATTTAGATTTTAAATGTAAAATATTACTTGTTAGATTTACTTACATGTATGTAGCACTACATGTTAACTGAGCGTGAGTGCATGCATGTGCATATGTGTTGTGTAGGTGCGTGACACACGGTATGTGGAAATGGGTCATGCTTTATACTCAAGATGTGAGGAATACCATAATGTTAGATATTATTTGTTAGATTTTAGATGTTACGTTTTAGATGCAAGATATTACATGTTGGATGTACTAAGATGTAATTCCATGTTAGACGTTATGTGTTAGATGAAATGAATACATTCACGCATTGTCTTTGCTGCGCAGGATGGCACGCGGTGTATATGGAGATGCTCATATCTCGTGCTTTCTACACAAGAGTTATATGAAGCAATGCACATTAATTGATCCCTTTAGGATTGTATTGCATGTGATGGTTCATAAGTTCACATCTAAAATGGCAGGAAATGCCACATAGGAAAAATCCGGAAATATTATTTCAAAGTGCGCCTAATTTTGCCTGGAGACATGCATATGTGGATAGTTTGTTTGGAATCTGAGAAGTATATAAAGTATTTTAAAAATCTCTCTTCAGAAGTATGATATTTTTGTCAAATGTTATCTGATTGGCTGTTTAATAAACTAAAACGCACAAATTATCTGATGTAATGCGGTTACTGTTATTCTTTATACATTGTGGCCTTCCACATGGATGATAAATACTCGTGTATTTAATATTCTATATACTTGCCCACATACACTACATTATTTTTGGATATTTAACAATGTACAATTCAAATATTTACTCATGTATCCATGATTACAAGCTATTTTTTTCTGGGTGAAAAATTATAATTATCGTAAATTCATTTTAATGAGAACTTCCAGCATTATGAGGTATCACTCGATGTATGGAGGGCAAAATGTGTCATAATTTATAGTTCCAAATTAAAATAAGAGATCGATTGTTTTGTTATACCAATGATTGTATTGTGCAACATGGCTCCATGGTAGAGCAGGCCTACACGGCTTTACTGGGACTATCCTGCTTTTTAATAAATTAGACAATAGATTGGAAAATACAATTTTTACATTTATGTCAAATAATGCATCATTTGTAAATATTTTTGTTCATCACCTTGCCAATTCTGGGTGGACTGCATCATATTCACATATGCCTATACAGACTTAAGTCATTCGTCTTCAGGTCTTCAGCAATTAGGAGTGTCTAACCTTGAATTTTCTTTCATACTACAACACCGTGGGACTTTAACAATCATTCAATTTCCGATGGTTCACATATGGCCCATTCACAAGATATAAGACTTTGTTTTCATCAGCTTGACAAGCTAAGTCGATTGATGAAACGGTCAGAATGACATTGGTCTCATTGAAATAATTTAGATAATGATTGCTCGATGTGAATATTGTTCTTCGTATGTATATCGACGGAGTAGTGGGGAGAGAGAGAGGAGGAGAGAGAGGGAGAGGGAGAGAGGGGGGAGGAGCTAGGGAGATGGGAGAGAGAGAGAGAGAGAGAGAGAATGAGAGAGGGAGGGAAAATGGAGAGAGGAAAATGGGGGAAGTGAATAAAGAGATGTATATAAGACAAGAGAAAATAGAAATATAAAAATGCAACAATTATGAATCAGTTTATTTTAGTTAATGATTTTTAAACTGGCACATGATTCATTAGCAAAATTTTGTGCATATATTTATTTTTTTAAAGAATAGACAAGATAAAACGGGATAGACAACCAAATGCATGGCATCGGACGTATAGAGAAAGAGGGACGCAGATACTTGAGACGGATTGACGGGGGGGGGGGGGGGGGGGGGGGGGGGGGGGGGGGCAGAGTGTTTTGGTTAGATAACGTGGACAAAGGGGAAAACAAAGAGAAAGTATGACGAGGATGACGATGTGATAGAGAGAGAGAGAGAGGGGGGCAGAGAGAGAGAGGGGCAGAGAGAGAGGGGGGGGGATAGAGAGAGGAGAAAGGGGTAGAGAGAGATGGAAATAGAGAGGGGGAGAGAGTGTGGAAGGTGGAGAGAGTATGGAAGGAGAAAGAGAGAGAGGGGGAGAGAGGGGAGGGAGAGAGAGAGAGAGAGAGCGTGTGTATGTATGTGTGTGAGAGAGAGAGAGAGAGAGAGAGAGAGAGAGAGAGAGGGAGAGAGGGGAATACAAGAAATGGGGTAAAATATGGGAAGAATGAAAGTGAACATAATTAATGGATGACGCATGGACAAAGAGAGGCTCAAGGGCATTTATTTGACGGTATCCTTCGGCAAACAATGTGTAGTGATGCTTGGTAACAACGTGCATGTAATTTGCATAGATGATGCACAGATGATTATTGTGCATTGCCAGAGATGCAAACCGTTCTGGATATTGCATGAGGGAAACGTAAAGACGTGAGTAACGCAACAGTGGAAGAAACTATTGTGATAGGAAACATGGCAATAATATCCATATAATGGCTCATAAGTCCACGTCTAAAATAGGGGCAATTCCAAATGGGAAATATACGAAAATATTGTTTAGAAGTGCCTCTAATTTTGCGGCGTAGATAATCCAGCTGGATTGAGAAACGCCCACCATATTTCAACAACAACAGTATACTCGAGATATTTTGTGATGAAAGCCATGCGTTTACATACAAATACACCTAATCCATGTCATCAGCAGAACGGGCGGACTGTCTGCATGATTTATATACATGACCAGGGGCCTGTAACATAAAGAGATATGATTAATTTTTGCAATTAATCGTGTCTCTTTTGTCCACATGTTGCCATGGACTTATGATTAATATTTATCATAAGATTACATTGTCTATGTTTCAGACCCAGAGATGCCAACCCTTCCGGGTATGCCTGTGGTATATATTTACATAAGAATAGACCACTTTCGTAATGTATTCAAATTTTATGCACTCTTCTTTGTCAAACGCCCAATGACAAAATATTTTTTCACTTGATAGAGAATAATCGTATTCCAATAGAAGGAACGTGGAAAGCATGTAATGGTTGTTGCCACGGGTTGGTCAAGCTACAATGTTTGTCCAACCTAGCAACGTTAATGTATGCAAGTAGCATTCTGACTATTGTATTTTATCAATTTCTGAAAGCTGAATAAATTGTTCGTCTTGGGGCAAACGTGAATAAATTTGAATACATTACGAAAGTGGTATATTACAGCCCATCGTAAAGCCCCGGTCACATATGACTCCGGAAGTAACACGATTTACCCCGACTCTTTGTTAATACAAAGTTAACTGCCTCAGAACAACGAGTCGGGGTGAATCGTGTGGCTTCCGGGGTCCTATGTGACCGGGGTTTTACAGATGAATGGTTAAGAGTACGGTTATTGTTTTCTCCCACCTTTGTTCTGATATTGCGCTATTCACCTTTTAATTTTGACCTCATGCATATTAAAGAACGGGTTGCATCTCCAAATTAACATAATGGAATTATAATTTCAGTCATTGTGAGCGGAAGGAACAAATGACTGGGAAAAAGTTTTTAAAAAAAGTTAAAAAAAAAAAAAAAAACATTCAGGCATTCACAATAGCTTCATGATCACGAAAGAATGTCCCATGTGCAACTCTTGTTCAACATTTTCCACGGAATAGGAAGGATGGACATTTCTTTTGTGTTCATCTAGCAATTATTA
Source organism: Temnopleurus reevesii (assembly GCA_036244855.1). Taxonomy (NCBI): domain Eukaryota; kingdom Metazoa; phylum Echinodermata; class Echinoidea; order Temnopleuroida; family Temnopleuridae; genus Temnopleurus; species Temnopleurus reevesii. The sequence goes on from BQKZ01000793.1 coordinate 36,539, forward strand.
ATGCTAGTTAATCTCAGGACCATGATGTAAAACAGTTTTTTAAACTAATCTTGTCATCCTGAATAAATATGCTTGAATAAATAAATAAATAAAATGAATAAATAAATAAATACTTGAATGGAGTTTACTTCGTCCCAGGACTTTGTCCATTCTGCCCACAATGAGTAGATCGCAATCTTATAATTAAGTGCATGTATTATTCATAATCCACAAAAACAAGAATATTATAAATACTGGTTCGATGGAGAGATTGTATGCATGCAAAGCATGTGATCACTCATTCGCAATAACAAATATTTGGTTAACACAAATCCAGTATGGGTGGGGACTTTTCCCATAGCTCCCTGCTGTAACTTGATCGCTTCATTCGTCTATTGGTTTTTGTTTGAATTACCCGGATTTAAGTGAAAGGAAATGCATTGGAATTAATCATAGTTATATTTGAATTTCTGATTGAATGTTCCTTTGTATCTGTATGACTCTTGGGGAAAACATGTTGGGCTTGTATTTTACCTCTTCACGTATTTTGGTTAAGTTTTAAAAACATTAATGAACTATTATTGTGTAAATGAATAGTTGAGGAAAAATCAACGAGCTTATTTTGTTTGACAAATTTGGAAAAGTAAATTATACATTTGCGAAGATGTGTATAAGAAAAAAATAAATCTGAATACGAATAAACACGGATCATCTCTAGTAATATTTTTATATTCATGAAATAGGTACTGATGTTCACTGGATGGAAATTCCGTTAGTGATAAAATGAAAATTTGCACGATATAAAATGCTAGATAGATAGATAGATAGATAGAACGAGTGATGAATTGGACAAATAAATAAATTGATAGATAGACATATGAATAGATTAAATGTATGCATTTCATATCTGCATAGTGACCAGAGAGTCAAATTGCACAGATTTTCAGAGAATTGGCATTGAAAATACATTATGTACATATATTTCAAATATACAATTACATTTATTATTATGAATAAATAATTATTAATAATAATTATCATTTATCAAAAGCGCTCTCAATATACACATAATGAAAGTTGATCAAGTAAACATCTCCGATACAACTCTTCATCAATTGAATGATTTTTGTGTTGGGTAGATAAATATTTGAAATGATTCTTGCCTTATCCCAACATGAATAAACACTGATTGACAGTGCTTTACCGAGAAGCTGTGAAAAAATAATCAGAGACATACGGGTAGGAATCGAACCCACGATCTCCTGATGACGAGACAGGTGTCTTTCCACTAGACCACTGAGAACCGATGGTAGTGGCGGACTCGATTCTTATTATAGCAGCAGATACCCTTCATCGTTGTGATAAAGAAAGGAGCAACTGTCCACTGCTGGAATTCTGTCGACACCTCTTTTCCATACATCTCTAGTATTTTTAGTTAAAATAGCATGGAAGGAAATTTCTTGTGTGAACCAGACCAATTTTGCAACTGAATGCGTTTTTGAGCATTGTGTGTGTCTAATGTTCAAAATGTTGACTGGTCTATATTATAGGCCGATTTAAACATATCGAAATATGTGCAATTACTTGCCGACGAACCGAGTTACGTGGAATGTAACGATCGGATTACAGTAAAGGCAATCTATTTTGTATATACATTACATGTTGTTGCTATGTCGGGAAAACTTTATTGTCAAGATTGAGTTTGTTTTAAGAGAGTGCTTGAAATTTGCATCTATTATACAAAACGTGAAATTGTGTATGATTGAATAAGAGCTGTTTAGTTAATCAAAATTGTTTTTGGAGTGTATATGGATGTGTATGAACATGTGTGTAAGTGTCTGTATGCGTGTGAGTTTTTGTGTGCTGTTCAAAATGTTAACAGGGATATAGACTTATTTACTTAACGAATATTCTAAACAATTTTTGTTCAGACATAGAAATCAACAATGTATGCGAACTGGATTTGAAGTTATATACTTTTCTCAGGTTAAGTTGATGCCATGTTAATTTAGTTCATTTTTATTGTTTATACGTGTAAATCATTGTGAACCTGGCCTATTGTATTTATGAACTCGACATCCCACGGTGGTACATGACAAATGGAAGTAGTATATTCCCAAAATGCATATACATCATCATCAGATATGAGCTGAGATGGCGCCACTTTCTTCATGTCTATCATAATAAGATACCGATATATTACGTCAACAGAGAAATCCATGTAACTGTAATTTTTTTTACTCGGTTAAAGAAATACGATAATTTGTTTCCTAGAAACAGATATTATTCAGACATTTAGGCCACTTAAGCATGGTCTATTTTTTTAAAAGTAAATATATGCATGTCCTTGACAGTGGAGGCGCTGTGGTGTAGCGGTCATGACTCTCGCCTTTCAATTAGAGGGTCGTAGGTTCGAGTCCCACACAGAGCGTTAATTTCCTTCAGCAAGAAATTCATCCACATTGTGCTGCACTCAACCCAGGTGAGGTGAATGGGTACCTGGTAGGAATATTTATTCCTTGAAACGCCAAGTGCGCTGCATGGTGGCTGCCGGGCTAAAGCCAGAGTAATAATGCTGGAATTGTAGAGCGCTTAGGGAATTCTCATGAAGAGTTGATAAGCGCTATATAAAAGCCGTTCATTATTATTATTATTATTACTGCCATTTGACCAACATGACAAGAGAAAGCGACCTATGCCCATTACGTATACATCAGCATCAGATATGAGCTAAAAATGGCGCCACTTTCTGTCCAATCTATAATGTCCCGATATATTACTTCCACGAGAAAATATTTGAAATATGGGTATTTGATCACTGACCGCTGTTCATATCTCTGTCATGATAAAAGTGTTGGCTTGACGTGAATTGATATGCTTAACAATGTACTGACCCTTTCAAGAGATCTAGGTAAATGTACTGGTACACCTTCCAAGAATTGCACATTGTAATTTTTACTAGAATAATGAAATATCACATTCATTTGTTTCCTGGAAACGCATATCATTCATACAAATAGATCAATTACAGTAAAGACGAACCATTGTGATGTATATATTGCCCTTGACATCCCCAGTGATAGCTATACATGTACATGACAAAGAAAATGAGCCTATCCCTACATTACGTGCACATTAATCAACATCCCATATGAGCTGAAATGGCGCCACTTTCTATACAAGATCTATCATCCGAACGTCCTGAATTATTGCGTCAACAAAGAATCATTTGCGATATGGAAATTTGATCACTGAACGATTGTTCTATCTCGAGTATAAAACACTCAATAACATGGTAGTCAAGCTAGTGTAGGCGGATGCATCGTTAATTACTGTAGCAACATATTATTGCTTAATTGGGATAGGAGACATGGGATGGTAAAAAAATGTGAATAAATACCTCTCAAGATGAAATCTACACCCGATGATGGAGGGATGATCTTGAAGCAAATACCAAGCACCTTTTTTAGTGTTGTTAATATCTTCAGGAAGCGGGTTGGAGTGAAAATGCGTGGTTTTCACCCATTTCTCCAAAGTCCCGTTGTGGCATCAATGGAAACGCTGGTAGGTAACGAGTAGAATTTCGCTAACCGGCGCAGCCCTGCCTTGTATTTTTTTTCTTTCTCCAGATAATTATAATGAGCAAAAACCGACCGATGTAACCCGTTCCTCACACTCACACACACGGCATACACACTCACAGTCGCAGCTGTGTGTGGAGATACCAGTTGGCGGTTTTGTGTGTATGCGGGGGAGTGTGTGTGCATTACTGCGTGCATTCTGAAAACCCAATTGGCGTTGGGAAACCCGTGCGTGTGTGCGGAGTGAGCAATAGTGGGAGAGTGTATGTGAGTGTGTATTGTAAAGGGAAGGGTGTGTTACAGTACTACGGGCGGTGGCGTGCACTATTACACATCTTCTGTAGACCAGTGGCGGATAGACGGAGCTGCTGCGGTTGATGTTTCCTTCCAATCGAGTGGTGGCGCCAAAGTAGGTTTTCCGTGATTTACATTGAGTTAGCTCAATTCTCACAGTCTATACCATTCATCCGAATTCCGCGGATTTTTTTTCTGCAGGCGACATAGATTGCATCACATATTAGATAAACCCTTAAAACAAAACTATGCTCGACAAAAATGGAGCAGGAGAATACCAGTCTCGTTCATTTTTATGATAAAGAAAGGACTTGGTATAACAGAAAGATACAATAAACGATGAGATCTAAAATTTTCAACGGTTGTAGTACGGGGGACCAAATAAATCTTTGTTTACCAACTCAAGTACAGTTAAGTTGCCATGGCAAATTTATCAATTTAAATCATCACAGTAAAAAAATCAAGAAGAGTAAATAAACTTGTTTTTTTTTTCTCTTAATCATATCACAGTCACTTTATCAAAACAACAGGAGTAATTGATTACCACTTTTTAGATAAAATTCCAATTATAATTAAATTTTATGCTTTTCAGATATCTTTCCAGTGTATATTTGAATTTGAAAATATGCACAAAGCAACTGATTCGATTTTCCTCGGTGGTCTTAAGTATACAGAAAATATTGTTTATTATAATCAATTTTCTACTAAAAATAGCATGATCTTTTTTTTTATATCCAATACTCTAGATGTGGGTGCAAGTTTATATTAAACTAGCCTCTAAACCTAGCCGTATTTATTTTTGTGTACACATTTTCAACATAATATCACTCATACCATACTTATGCAAAACAAATAAAGATTACTATCAATTGGGTGCATGGGTAAATTTAGAGTAAGAATTTGGGTTTAGTTGTTACTCTTACACTCTAGAACTCATCCCTGGGCCCTCAGATTAAGACCCAGCAGACTCCTCTCTAAATTTTTTCAAAGCGTCATTAAAAACTGACACTTGCCGATATTGATTGATGTTTATTAATCTAAGTCAACGGTGAAGTAGTAGTAGTAGTATTGGTAGTACTGTAGTAGAAATAGTAGTAGTAGTTGTTGTTGCTGTTTTTGTTGTTGTTGTTGTAGCAGTAGTAATATATAATGTGCATGTTTATATTTATTATTAGTAACGTGTTAGTTTATCACAACGTAACAAAAACTTTGTAAATAGTAGTAGTAGTAGTTGCAGTTGTTGAAGTAGTAGTAGTAGTAGTAATAGTAGTAGTAGTAGTAGTAGTAGTAGTAGTAGTAGTAGTAGTAGTAGTTGTTGTTGTTGTTGTTGTTGTAGCAGTAATAATATATAATGTGCATGTTTATATTTATTATTAGTAACGTGTTAGTTTATCACAACGTAATAAAAACTTTGTAAATCACGTGGAGAAACTTTTATTAAACGATTTAGGAATATATTATTGTTATTATATCATTAGAACAAACAATAATGTAGTGGATTTAAACAGAAATAAATCAAAATTGACCTTTCATCGTTAAAAAAACTCTTCTTCAAACTTATTTTATGATCATTATTTTGGAAGTACATTTTCATCTAATTTCATAGCTATGCGTTTCATAATCCTCCCAAATTTAACTTAGGGTTAACGCATATTCTATCTTCACTGCAAATTACAGTCTTGATTCAACATAAATCGCTAAGTTACGCTTTAGATGATGACACAAAAATATGTTCCTTGGGTGATGCTCACGAAGTTTTCCTCTAAGTATATAGTTCACTCTAGCAAAACATCATATAGCGCCAACTACGACAAAAACAATGACAACATATTCCAGGATTTATCTCGTATGGCCAAACTATTTATGATGGTGGAATTTTTATGTGAAAATATGATTATCATCACCATTAACATCATCATCAGCGGCAGTCGCATCATCATCATCATCATCATCATCATCATCACCACCATCATCATCATTATTAGCATCATCATTATCACCATCATCATATCATCGTCGTCATTTACATCTCACCACCATCGCCACCGGCCATCACCGATATCACCATCATCACCATCGTCATTACCATCATCACCATTGTTGTCATCAGCACGATTAATTTTTCGACCATCATCATGATCAATATCACTATCAACAGTATCACCGCAAATGCAATCAGACGTATCTCCAGTAAAAGCTACACTTCAAGCATCATTAATATTATCATTATCATCATCGCCATCTTAATTTTTGTTATCATAATTATCATCGTTTCTACCATCAACACCACCACCACCACCAATATCATTATCATCATCAGGAACGGCATTACTATTCAGCAATGGTATTATAGTAAGCATTTGCATCACTATTTTCAACGTAATTTTGAGGAGCATCCTTTAAGACATGGTCACAAGTACCATCATTGTCACCATCAGTGGCATCATCGTTATTACTGCTATCATCAACACCATCATTGATATCTTCGTCATGATCATCTGCCTTTATCACTACAAATATCATATTCATCATTTGACAGTAGTACCATTATTACCACCATAATCATCATTATCATCATCACACTCGTTATCATCGTTATCATCATCATATTGATTATTTTCCTCATCGTCACCATCATTATCATTATCATCCTCGCCATCATTATCATCATCGCCATCATCATCGTAATCATTATGATTATCAACATTATTACTGTTATCATCAATACCACCAATACCGCCATCTTCAACAACATCATCTGCCTTATCATCACAATCACCATCATCTTCATCATCATAAGTTGTCACTAGCGCCATTGTCTAACCATCATCTCCATCATCATCACCATCATCATCTTCATAATTATCATCATTATCGCCACCACCACCACATCATCATCATCATCACCACAATCATCATCACCACCACTATCGTCATTATCATCATCTTCATTATTATCATCATAATCATCATCATCACCACCACATGCACCACCATCAATGATCATCATCATCATCATCATCATCACCACCATCATCTCCATCATCATCACCACCACCACCATCCTCTCCATCATCATCACCAGCACCACCATCATCATCATCATCACCATCATCATTATCATCATCATCACCATCATCATCATCATCATCACCACCACCATCATCATCATCACCATCATCATCATCACCATCATCATCATCATCATCATCACCATCATCATCATCACCATCACCACCATCATCACCATCATCATCATCATCATCATGTGCATCATCATCGTCATTTTTATCATTGCCCTCAAGAANTGCATCACTATTTTCAACGTAATTTTGAGGAGCATCCTTTAAGACATGGTCACAAGTACCATCATTGTCACCATCAGTGGTATTATCGTTATTACTGTTATCATCAACACCATCATCTTCGTCATAATCATCTGCCTTATTACCACAAACATCATATTCATCATTTGACAGTAGTACCATTATTACCACCATAATTATCATTATCATCATCACACTCGTCGTCATCATCGTAATCATTATGATTATCAACATTATATCATCAATGCCACCAATACCGCCATCTTCAACAACATCATAGGCCTTATCATCACAATCACCATCATCTTCATCATCATAAGTTGTCACTAGCGCCATTATCTAACCATCCTCTCCATCATCATCACCATCATCATCTTCATCATCATCATCACCACCATCATCATCATCTTCTTCTTAATTATCATCATAATCATCATCATCATCATCATCATCACCACCATCATCTACATCATCATCACCACCGTCCACCACCATCATCGTAATCATTATGATTATCAACATTATTACTGTTATCATCAATACCACCAATGCCGCCATGTTCAACATCATCTGCCTTGTCATTTGACAATCACCATCATCTTCATCATGATAAGTTGTCATTAGCGCCATTGTCTAACCATCATCTCCACCATCATCACCATCATCACCACCACCACCACCACCATCATCATCATCATCATCTTCTTCTTCTTCTTCTTCATTATCATCATAACCATCATCATCACCATCATCATCATCGTAATCATTATGATTATCAACATTATTACTGTTATCATCAATACCACTAATACCGCCATTTTCAACATCATCTGCCCTATCATTTGACAATCACCATCATCTTCATCATCATAAATTGTCATTAGCGCCATTGTCTAACCATCATCTCCACCATCATCTTCATCATCATCATCACCACCACCATCATCATCATCTTCTTCTTCATTATCATCATAATCATCATCATCACCACCATCATCTACATCATCACCACCGCCATCATCATCATCGTAATCATTATCAACATTATTACTCTGTTATCAATACCACCAATACTGCCATCTTAAACAACATCATCTGCCTTATCATCACAATCACCATTATCTTCATCATCATAAGTTTACATTAGCGCCATTGTCTAACCGTCATCTCCATCATCATCATCATCGCCAACACCACCACCACCATCATCATCATCACCATCATCATCATCACCACCACCATCGTTATTATCACCATCTTCATCATTATCATCATAATCATCATCATCATCACCACCAACACCACCACCACCATCATCATCATCATCATCACCACCATCATCTCCATCATCATCACCACCACCACCACCACCACCACCATCATCATCATCATTATCATCATCATCATCGTCTTCATCATCATCGTCATTTTTATCATTGCCCTCAAGAGCGATGCAATGGTCACAAAGAACAGATACACAAAAAGCAAGGACAAACTTTTGTAACTTCAAATAATTCTATTGATGTTTAATAACAAACATAAAATAATCCATAGTTCATTGCTCCATATACACCATCGGCTTCCAATATTCTAAATATCTGAGGCTCGTTGCAAGAAACCGTGCAACTAAATGATCGAAATCACATTGGATATCTGCAAATCTTAGACCAGTTTCCTGCAACGCGCTCCAGAACATTTCTTGCGTGCAAGCACAATTCCAGTCTTATGTACACTGTATGATATAAAATGGTTAACGCTCTACAATATACCACGATCTGACAGTTACCTTTCTTATTTGGTCTCATCACAATAATTCTTCAGACAATCAATCAAATTTCCATTACAATCAAGCAAAATATTGCGACATATCAGAATCTGAAAAATTCCTTTTCAACAAGAGCTCTACATTATTTTCTTGTAAAAAAATCACTATTGAATTGTTTGTAAAATGTGCAGTTCGAGACATTTTAGTGTCTGTAAATTCTTTCTTTTGTGGTTCTTGTGATATTCTATCTATGAATGGGTGAGAATAATCATAAACGATTACAATATGGATCATTTTAAAGGGAAACCAACCCATGGAATTATCGTGCTTTCAGTGAATGAAGAAAAGTCAGATGACCAAACTGTGGAAAAGTTGAGCAAAATCGGACAACCCGTTCAAAAGTTATGAAGTTTCAAAGTCACAGAAATCTGACGATCCCTACCGCTCACGGGGATCCGTGCGATCGGCAAATTTGACAGAATCTGTGACGTCATGTCGAAAAACTTCTCATTCATACTGTATGCAAAAATCACTCCCTTTTTTCGGAAAAGTCAACAACATGCCAATTTCCTGTTGGGGGTATAGCATTTATGTATTGTTTCTGCATATATTTTGAGAGGAATGATGTTGCAACCTTACTCAAAATTTTACATTGATCATTTTTTTGTTAAATCTATGTACAAAGTGAATGAGGAGTTATCTGGCATGACGTCACAGATTCCGCCTAATTTACCGATCGCACGGATCCTCATGAGCGGGAGTGATCGTCATATCTCTGTGAATTAAAAAAAAAAATCATAACTTTTGAACGGGTTGTCTGAGTTATTCAAATTTTCAGAGTTTGTTCATCTGATTCTCCTTCATTCAATGAGAGCACGATGATTCCATGGTTTGGTTCTCCTTTAAGGTAATTTCAACACTTCAGAGATAAAACAAGTTTGCTGTACATTCGTAGAAAGTTTGATTTCTTTTAAATTCGTATCTAATTTACAAACGCTGCTATGAGGTGCATCTTAATCATCTTCATTAGCTCAATTTTCCGACCTGATAGAAAAGGGTCTAGATCCTTTTGCCCTGGTCACATAGGAGCCCGGAAGCAACACAATTGTTTGTTTGAAAGCAGTTATCAGACTGTGAACTAAACAAAGATTCGTGTTGAATCGTGTTGCTCCCGGGCCTCTTTGTGACCGGAGCCTTACTAAAGTTCTGAAAGTAAAACGTCCTTGCTATAAATTACAAATTGATGTGTGACGTCAAATGTATTTCGAAGTTGCAAAATCGCTCTACGAGTGTAGCAATTTTTTTTCATTGAGAAATTTAAGTGATCGTTATTTCCAGTGTGTCTGTGATTTGGTGCACTGTTCGAATACACATTATTCATTAAAGTATCAATATATCGCAAACATTGTACAGTATATCAAAATAAACAAATCTTAGAAGTTTTTCAATGTATAATATGTACAACATTTTCTAGAATATATTCTTTATAAATCAACAAAACGAAAGACGAACATTAAAAAAAAACTAACATGACAGTTAATGTTGACCACATTCGTATTGCACAACGTTTCACATTTCATTAAAAAAAGAGAGAGAATGATAGTTAAAACTACGTGCAGTTCATCAGCTGAAACGGGTGCATAACACACTAAACATAAAAATACAAATACTATTAAGTTTTGGTCATGATATCATCGTTTTAAAATAAAATCTAAATAAAAGTGAAAGTGTCACATAATTAAACATTTTCAGCCTTTTCCCCAACGTTGATAAACACTGATTGACAATGCATTATCGAGATGTGCACACTGTGAATATTGGGATAAGGCAAACAATTGTTTTAATCATCATCTACCCAACACAAAAGTCATTTAATTCATGTCACACAAATCAAATAAGACAAGCCACGGAGATTAAATAAACCGCGCGCTATTTGCTAAACAGAAAATATGAGAGGTAATTTGGAACAGTATTTCTTAGAAGTGGAAGAGGAAAGTTTCTCCTTTTCTCGATACCAGATGTCAGACAAAGTTGTTCTTGAATGAGATGGAGCAAATGGGCTCTTTTTCCAACTTTTGAACTTCGTGATCTCTATAGCAACAATGTTGTTCTTGTCTGAATATGCGAACCGTGGCCGGGGATTGCTTTGGTCGAGCCCGAAAGGTCGGGTAAGGAGATGTCAAAGTTCAATTCAAAAGGGCACAATATTTCAAATTTGATTAAATTCACGCAAATTTCTTTATATTTTACATAAACGTCTGGGTCAATTTCGGGAGAAGTGGCGCTTCAGATATTTAACTCGCTTTGTGATTTGCAGCAACACTATCAAAACAATGCACACTTATCACACATCACCACATGCGCAAAGTCAGTGGAAATTAAAATTCTCAGCAAGTACGCAATGGAAACGCACTGCGCATAGGGCCGAAAGCAGCAAGGCAACCGCATCAATTTTGTGATGGTGATCAATAGTGATGGTTGCTTGATTGTGACATTCGCACTAAAAATGCCAGAATACGTGTGAGAACCAATTTTGTGAGCATTTATTCATTAAGGATATAAAATAATTTGTGAACTGCAGATCGTTTTGTGATTAATTTCTTCATCCCGAGCAGCATTGATCTATACCTTTAACTACGTAAAAATATATGTTCTGCTATATTCATAAATCATGATTATGTGTAAATATCTCTACGAAACCAAAAGGATGGATTGATTGCAGCATGTATCCCCTTTGTTTCAGACGTGACACAATGGACTACCAAATAATTATGAACCCAGAAAAAAGATAAAACCAACGTTTTATCATATTTTTCTCAAATGAAACAAATAAATGTACCTTTATTAGCATATCATAGATGGTAATTTCATCTTTAAAAGAATATCACAGACAATCACTCCTTCTCAAAATACAGTAAAATTGATTATGTTTGCGTCCATCATGGGTGAAACATTTATTGATAGAAAATAAAATATACTATGTGTACACAAAAACATCTATTAAAACACAATGACACGTCATCCGACTTGTATAAAACATTTAAAAGGTTGTTCACAAACAAGAAGACCTGTACATGTAAATATACTTGACACACAACTCTGAAGGAATCAACACTTTGTGTATTGCATTGGTTAACTAACACACAAAATAAATCATACACTGCGTGTGCTACACTAGTAGCTATTGCCTTTCATCATCCTATATGGATTACATTTACCTTATATGATTTGTTTCTTGACAAGAAAAAAAGTGGTTTACTATTTAAAGGGGAACTTCACCCAGACATTTGAGTGCGCGCAGTTGATGAAGAAAAATACAATGGTCAAACTGTGAAAATTTGAGCAAAATCCGAATATCCATTCAAAAGATATGAATTTTCAAAGTTTTGATTTAAACCCCTCATGGGCTCCTCAAATTGGCACCGTACAGGAACAAAATGGCTGCCAACATGGAAAACTTTCCATTCACTTTGTACGCAGAATTTCACATTTTCCTCTTTTTCCAGGAAAGTAGAAAATGTTTTGTCTTTTCAGTTACATATATTATAGCCACATCAATTGTCTGGGTGTAATTCCACTTTAAAGTAAGTCATAAAAAAGGGAAGCATTGCCCCAAAATTTTACTATCATCTTAATGAATCATTGAAAAGTTTAAGTTGCAGTCGAATTAAAGAGAGTATGCGCTGTCGCCCACACGCGCATTGTGAGATACAGCGCATCAGCACCCATAGAAGTTAGACAAATATACGATGCGAATTGGCAGTTCGACAGTATTCGGATGTCTACTCTTATTAAAGTGGTAAATTTAGCAGTGCATATTACGCATTTGTTATCCCTTTTGATAATACATACGACATGGCTACTTTAGATTTTCTCTTGACAAACATATCTATTGCTATATTTTCCCAAAACTTTACAGATGATGCTGTATTTCGATTGCCTCTGAAGCTGTTATTCTTCATGTTTTACGAAATGTTTTACGAATTGTTTTACGAATTGTTTTACGAAGATTCTTGTAGTTTACGGCGTGGATATAGATTAGTTATATTTCCTTTGAGTCATGACTGTACCTGGGGGAAGCTTTGCACAAACGACAAGCTCGTCTGCATTAAAATGGCGTCATAAAATTTAGGATTCAGCACAAAAGTTTTGTGGTTCCATCTATTGATCGTTCGCCTCTAATCACATTCCCATTAATGTCATAGTTTTCATAATTTCACAAAAAGACTAAAGTCTTTGCCACAAGCAGTCGGAAAAATGTGTAAATCTGCATGGTAAATTGGGGATCCATGGCCCGGTATTTCTTTGGAGACCTAACTCTATGAACAATATTATATGCAGATATTCTAACCTCCTGGTTTATGCATGGGGAATAGAAATTAAAAAAATTGAATGATATATTAGCTGAACCAAATATGTTCTCATGAGAGAAAGCATAGTAACAGAAACCATCTGCTTTCTTCCATGAGAAGATATTAATATTCATAGTTCTGCTGTTTGTAGGTTTAATTCACATTTAAATTTCTATCATCATGCATATTCCGGAATGTTGGCATCTCTGCGTGTGTAAATCACATTCGCAAACCCTTATAACACGGTATAAAGTATTTTCGAAAAGTTAAGTCGAACGCAATTTCAATGCTCCTTTGTAATGCTATTGAAATCTTTACCGGCTTGTCATTGTTGTGTCCGCACAGTTGAATACACGGTTTACGGTCCTATTGTCTGCGCTCTAGTTAATTTTTCGGAAATAGTTTATATCGTGTTATATGTGATATTATTCATCCTGGGAGAATCTTTACCCATTTTGATGACGAGGGCGATGTTTCACCAAGATAAGAAATACTTTACAACGATTTTAAGAAAGAACGAATTTTACCCATTCTTGTGCGTAATGATTGGTAATATTACACGTCGCAAGAACTGATACTAATCGTTCTTAAAAATCATTCTTCTCTTGGTGAAACGCTGCCCAGGTATTATGAACAGAGTTATGCCAGTGCACTGAAAGCCGAGAAGGTTCTGTTATACAATGGCCAGTGCGCCCCAATAAGGAACTTTGACGCACTTTTAGATGAACCACGAGGTAAATGACAAGGTTTTACAAGATAGACAACATCAACAAGACATTGTAAACTTTACGGTGATATATCTATGTAAAAATCACGCTTGGCCATTCAACTGATTATCACTATACGCGATTTAAAGTATTTTCGAAAAGTTAAGTCGAACGCAATTTCAATGCTCCTTTGTAATGCTACTGAATTCGATACCGGCTTGTCATTGTTGTGTCCGCACTGTTGAATACACGGTTTACGGAGCTATTGTCTGCGTTCTAGTTAACTTTTCGGAAATAGTTTATATCGTGTTACTGACTCATGTCTTCCATATCACTATTGATTGTTGAGTGTCTATCTTTTGCTACTCGAATTGGGGAGATATTCTCCATGTTCGACCGTTACTTCTTTATGCACCTTCAAGCAGACGCGGTGAAGTCTGAACGTCATGTCCGCATGACTCAAGAACACCTCGAGACAAACACGTGACAGTCATGTGATAGACCATAGAATGAAGTATAAAACACGATTGTCCAATCACGCAAAACGGAATCGATCACATGACCGTGCATTTACCCTTCAGCTTCTCGCGTCTCTTCTGTGATTTCGTCTTCTTCGTCTCCAGGTGGAGGCTCATGCTCCGCCTCTTATCCAACTGGAGCAGATCCTGGAAGAGTTCCTTTACGTTGTAGTTAGTTTTGGCCGATGTCTCGAGGAACGCGCAGCTCCATTGTTTCGACTGTTCCATACCTTCCTGTATGCTGACCTCGCGGTTGGGGTCATCGCACTTATTCCCGACGAGCATGGTGGGAATGCCGTCCACGTCGCCTTTGATCTCGCCTATGACGTCATAGATAGGTTTGAGTTCTTCCAGCGACTGTCGGCTTGTGATGGAATAGACGAGGATGAACGCGTGACCCTTGCTGATGGATAACCGCTGCATGGCGGGGAACTGGTGCGATCCGGTCGTATCGGTGATCTGGAGCGTGCAAACGTTCTTGTTGCAGCTGATCACCTGGCGGTAGGTGTCCTCGATCGTTGGAATGTAGCATTCTCGGAACGTTCCTCGGACGAAGCGGAGCACGAGGGAACTCTTCCCCACACCGCCGGCGCCGAAGACGACGACTCGGTAGTCATTGCTCTGCTCCGGCATCACGCGAAGGCGGATGCTCCGATCTCGGGGAAGCTGT
>BQKZ01000793.1:65865-86132 GCA_036244855.1 Temnopleurus reevesii
AGAAAGGGGAGGGAGGGGGAGAACGGGGAGGGAGGGAGGGAGGTGGAATATAATATTTACAATGTATTAATACATGATGACATATCAGAAAGAAGAGGTGTCCACTGGCACCACCCACATCCACGCGGACATAACAATTTTGTCATTTTTCCCGCTGAAGTTTGAACAAACCGATTATTATGATCAGTCACGGATAGTGCGATGTCAAAATTGGAAACCTGAGTTACACGCTGTCACGAGAGAGAGGTGACAAAAACATGGCTCTCCCGATTTATAACGCCCCCAGCTTCGAATAAAAATTGGGTCGATAACTTGTTCTTCATCATATTTTTCTGTCACCTGCAGAAATATCATATTCGTGTCCCACTTTGGGTGAATGATTGAATTTGATTTGATTTGAATACGTGAGGAAAACTCTACCTGTTCAGAAAAAGCAAGGGTGTTGATTTAACACCCACTCCATGTTCTTATTGCAGGGATGCAAACCGTTCTGGAATATGCATAAAGCCAAATTGTGATGATTTTGTTAAAAAAAATTATTCAGTTCTTACAGATTTTCAGTAATAATTTGTACCTATATGCTTTATTTTAGTAACAATAATCACAAATCTTAACTTAATTAACACGATATAAACTATTTTCGAAAAATTAAGTCGAACGCAAATTCAATGCTCCTTTGTAATGATATTCAAATCGGAACCGGCTTGTGATTGTTGTGTCCGCACAGTTCAATACACGGTCGGCGCACGGCTCTCTTGTCTATGACCGACTTTATTTTGCGGGAATAGTTAATATCGTGTTATGTGAAGATTTTGTTAAAAACTCATTTATTTCTCAAAGATTTTCAGTAATTATCTGTACATATATGCATTATGTTAGTAACAATAATCACATACCCTAAACATTACAGTGCATTATCAGAGTATATTCATATAGTGACATTGCTATGTAAATTATCTAATTATTATCGGTATGATAACGTAGCAACTGAAGCCCCGGTCACATAGGGCCCCGGATGCAACACGATTCAACACGACTCTTTGTTCGGAGGCAGCTAACTGTGAATTGACAAAGAGTTGTGTTGAATCGTGTTGCTTCCGGGATCCTATGTGACCGGGGCTTTAACAAATGTGAGAGAAAACGAAACTGAAATAAACGTACATTTACTTGCGACGAATGCTTTGAATTTATTATTAACATTCACATCATGCATATTGCAGAATGATTGCCATCTCTGGAATTCGGTAACACTCGAAGTTGTTACATCAGCAAGGAATTAAATTGATTCTAAAATTGTTTTATTTGGTTATATAGCACATCACTGATAAAACACGAGTCGAATTCATAAAGTGTAATCTGCAGAACGCCATGAATTAAGAGCCCTTCCCAGGCAATAAATCGAGCAAAAAAACAACAACTTAATTCTTTGTATGGTCGAAATGTTTAATGTCCTGTCTAGAATTATCTGCAGAGTCATTTCTGCGAGAATTCTATCGCCGTGAACAAATTTTCTATAATTTGGTCGAATTCATGTTGTTTTTTTATTTCAAATTGACAGTTTTCGACTTATTTGATTAAGTTTATTCAATCAAATTATTATACATATTAGTTGAACGATTCTGGGTCAGTAAAACGTGAACTGAAAATTAATGAAATATAATTCTTTAGTTACCTGTTATTATCTGCATTTAAGAGGAAAATTGACGTATGCATACAAGCTTAGTGTGGCGTTTTGTAATGCGATGCTAAAGGGATTAACGCTCTCACGTGACGCATATTGCTTGCAGTGTATTCAATCAATATAGTCGCTCTGTTTCATTAATTTACAGAGCTAATTAGGTTCCGGCGGAAAGCGCTCGAGCAACGATCTTTTCCTCACATGAGCAACCTTGAAACCTCCCCAAAATACATCATAATAGTCGCAAGCTCAAAATGCTAATAGTCCCACTAATGCTAATGATTGTAGGGGGAAGCTTCAGATGCTATATTAAAAGCCACGTCATTTAGAATGTCGTAATTAGAGTCTGGAAATGTCACTGTTTATAATTATCCAAACAATATACGGAAAGCTAAATATAGCATCATGCCATGCTTCGTGTTTCTACTAACAATTATGGTTGACGACGTAAAAATGTTATTGACAAAAATGATTGAAATCGATTTTGAGGTATCTTTTTTAACCTTCGCCTAGAAACACAGCTATTTTATGCCCTCTTTCTACGTCAATGGTGAAAAAGGGAATGAATCTTAAATTCAGTGGAATGTTAGAATGAACAGAGAATTGACATTCTATGTAAAATGGTAGTGAATCTTTGTCACACATTACGATTTTGTATTTAAAATGTTGTTATTCTACAATAAAAGCCGCCTAACCTATATATTACATTCAGATTGATGAAAAAACAACATAGAATGCAAAGAAATAAAAGAAACTATATAGGTACTAGCAAGATATCTATGAAAATTGAATAAAGCGTTCACTGTTGCCTAGGTAGGTGTGACTAGGAAGGCGATATTTTGAATTTTACTTTTTGAAGGCACTAAACTTTCATTTTTAAGCCTAATATTTTCACAAATTCCTTTATGTTTATGTACACTGTCAGCCATTTATATAGGTCGCATGTAGAATCTGTAAGTTAGGATTGTTTTAAACAAAAACAATGTTGAACAATGTCTTTAATACAAGCATTTCAATCGAATGTATAAGTTCGATATCTTATTGAGACGTTACAACGTTGTGAACGAGAACGTTCTTGTGAACTAGCATAAAACTATAGATTTTGTTTAATTATGGTTATATCATATTCACTTTCACTTTTCGGTAGTTTTCTTCAACAGATTGATGTGTCTATATTGGAACCGGCCCATAGAACGGTCCACCACAAAGACAAGTAGTTTAAGGATCGCAGTTTGGTCGATGTTTACCCCGATGTCCAGGTTCGCCCCGGTCCTCGGTGTCGCAGCATTGCGCGATGCATAAACCACTCTAAGCCCCTCTGATAAAGGCGGTAGTTGATTGATTGTGGACCTCGGTTTTATGTTAATGACATTGAAACACGACATACACCTGCGTTATATCGGCACAAACCAATACGAGCCCTGAGCACCAATGTGATATCATTGTCTGACAGTCTACGATAAGTATACATAGTGTCCTTCAAAAGTGGAGGAATAGATTGCTTGATAGCGGGACGGTACTGTCGGCCATTTTAAGCGGCAGAAATGGGCACTGCACTTGGAAAATAAATAGATAACAAATACTATAATATGTGTAAAATCAGACAATGTTTTGCTCAATAGCTCTGGTCCAAGTCTCCAATTCTAGTGTGTTTAAAAATGAAGAAATCTCATTTATAAGCAAACCAAAGTCGAGCAATTTCAAACTCAGGGAATATTATTTTCTTTTAAACTAAACAACGCCAATTGCGACATCTCAGCTGATTTTCGAAAAGTATATTGTGCCAAGATTCAGCAAGCTTTTTCATCATGTGAGTATGCACCATAGTTGCATTGTTAGTAAGAATTTTTGTAATTTTAAAAGTCCATCGCTCATAATTTATATATAGCAACCTCTACACCATGTAGATAAGATACAGTTGAACAAAACATAACATCATAGAGCGTAGGGCGTAGCCAGTTTGGATGTGTCAGGGAGAAACAAAATGCTCTTTCAGTTTTGCGCATGCTCATTAAAAATACCACAAATTTGGAAAATCTGATAAAATATGTTAAAGGGTAATTCCACGGTAATGGAAGGACATTCGGACACAAATTTTAAAGTTCAAGCAAGAACTGCAAGAAAACGAGTGATGGAAAAACATTTCAAACCTTGCAAAAGGAAGGCGAGAACAAAGTTCTTCAATATCCAGTGAACGGAAGGACGCCATAATGTCCTTCCGTTATCGGCCTCTTAATAATGATTCAGAGATTCAACAAAAACAATCAGTGGATATTGAAGAACGCTGTTCTAGCCTTCCTTTTGCAAGGTTTGAAATGCTCTTCCATCACTTGTTTTCTTACAGTTCTTGATTAAACTTTAATTTTTTTGTCTGAATGTGGGCTCGTTAAGCGTGGAATTGCCCTAAAGCAATAATGGCATATCGGTACCCATGAAAAACACCTCCCTGGTTCAACGAACGCAAAATCTTTTCAATAACCGATTCGACTTATAGATAAGCTACCCTAATTTTCAAAAGATCCTCATCTCCATCTGATCACCACATATTGATTTTCTAATAATTTCATCGCCGATAATCTAAATCAACAATTCATCATTATGCTACACACGGTATAATTTCTTTATTTTGTTTGACAAAATACATTTGCATTGAAATTAAAGAAGTAAAATAAATCCTAAGGCGTTTGTAGAATTAGAAAATAGCTTGGATTTATGAACATGATAGAAATGCATGAGTCTGGATTTAGAAAACTTCTTTTCGAATTATCTGCCCACACAAAAGCCTAAAATATATTCATTGAAAACAAAAAACGACCGACAAAAGTTTCCCACATTCACTTAAATGACCTAGATGGAAAGAAAAAGAAATATTTTGCACTTCACTCCTGCATGAATAATAACCCCCTCTCCGTGTACACACATAAAAACATTTAAAAACAAATGGACAAATGTGCACTTTCATTAAAACGAGATGACAATATGTTTTTCCTGCAAAGAATAAGCGTGTCACGTGGTACTAGTGGTGTTCATATACATCTCTAATCTTACACAAAAATACAACGACGGAAAAAAATATGGCGCGTGTATTTTCACTGGTAAGTTTTATTAAACGTATTTTAATCCATTATCGTTAAAAGAGCTTCAATAAAAGGATCATCGCTTTAGCGCGCCACCGCAATGCTTTTTTCCCGCCATTTTTCTGCCTTTTTTTCCGCGTCTGAACTTTACCTGACTCACCGCTAATGGAACTCTCTCCTCACCCTCTCTCTTGGTGGATGTGATGAGAGCCTCTATTTATCCTCTGTCAGGTGTATTGACATAAAAATCTTAAGGCTCAAATTAGAAACAGTAGATAAAGGCCGACTCACACCTTTGCGGTTTTAGCCTGCGTCGCCCCAGCGTTTGTGGAAATTAAAAAGGCGCTCCCTTGACGCACAAAGACGCAGGTCATACGGTGGACTGACGCTTGGCGTGCGCTACTCGAGCACAAGCCTAACGTTAGTCCACTGTCTGATCTGGGTATGCTGTGCGTCCAGGGAGCGTTTTTTATTTAAAAAAACGCTGGGCCGACGCAGGCTAAAAACGCAAAGGTGTCAATCAGCCTTGAGGAAGGTGGGATGTAGAGTGAGCGAAGGGTATTGGCGCGCCGCGGCGGTTGAAGGGTTCCGTTCGAAGGATGATCGAGAGGGTATTAGATCGAGATGATGTAATAAGCGTGTCTTATGCATCAAGAGGTTTCATCCTAGTCTAGTTTTACAGAACATGATCAGTTCATCCAGAGATGCCAACCGTTCCAGAGTATGCTTTAGGTCTAAATTGAAAGGTGAATGATGCGAAAGCTATACAAAAGCGAGAGTAAACACGACAATGATAGCCACAATCTCGGACATTCACTTGTGATGAAATTCTTGAATTTATATGGAAATACACCTCATGCATATTCCACAATGGTTGTTATCTCTATATTTAGTAGTTAGAGGCCATACCGAAAATCTTAAACTTGTGAAAAGTACTCCAAATTATTAATGAACATGTCAATCACATATGAGTTTCCATGTCTTGTTTTGCCTTTCGTCTTTTTTAACCAGTTAACTGGTGATTCCCATCATCCACTTTCCAATAGGACAAAAAGAGTAAGTCATTTTGATAAACGTCTCAAAACTCAAAGTGAGACACGAGGAAACCAAATATTTCCTATTTCATTGATTTTCATTTGCTATATACCTGTCCAATGTTATTTAGAGAAAATGAAGTGAACTGTGAAATTTTGTTTACCAGATTTAAATATACAGCAATATTTTTGTTCTTTCCTTGTCAGATGTCTCCATAGTGACTTGATACAAATTGATGAAGTCATCTGTCACCGATGACCCATAATATAACTTGATTAAGATAACAAATATCACGGAACATTGTCAACAGCAATTACATCTTTCACCGCTCTTCCGGCATCTTTCACTGTTCATCCGGAATATTCCTCCAAAATGGACGAACGGAGTCATCATGGTAACCGATGATTCAGAACGTCATACTTGGAATCCGACCATATCCCATCATTCTTATTCACTTCGTTACGTAATTCTTAAAAGCATGCGTAGGCAAATATAGAGTTGAACTCAAGGGGGTTATTTAAAAGGCAATTAGAATGCAAAATGACGGGGATGTCGTCGTAAGGAAAAATTATGAAATGACAAGATTTTGTAATCCCCTGGAATACGTCACATGTTTTGGCAATGCACGTTGATACTGGTCTTTCGCTTTACAATGCGAACGTTATTTAGGGCGTTAGATCTATAGGGAGCCAAAATGGAAGATAATGTGCTCTAAAATACAATGAGGTCCTAAGGGCATTAAAAGTAATTTTGTTTAGAAAATAAAAACCATCGCAAAATGCATAAATGACCGCGTCGACCGTCCTTAAATATATTACTCAACGTCGTTAATACCGGTCGTGTTGCAAAAATAAAGCCTAGTAATTTTGCGGTGTGCAACGGATGCGAGAAGGTATTATCTTGCAAACAAATATCATGAACAAAAGAAGATATAGAGATTTATGACTTACAATAATTACATTTTTGATTCTCTTTGCATTTTATCTCTCATTCTTAAGCGACCATTGGAGCAGTAGAAAATTGGTCAATCTCAAAACACGACATAGCATTGTGTTTTTCCTTTTCATGAAATTATCTGAATTCAAGTGAATAAAAGTTAGCTAGAAATAAATTATGTACGGGATGCTTAGACATGCAGGTGGACCGTTCTTCAAAACCAAAAATTGGCAACAAAGTCTGAAATATTATTTTCATAATAGCATACTAACAAGAGATAGACGTTATAATTATGACCGATATAATTAGATATTATTTGATGATATGTCGCAGATGAAAATACTACAAAATCAATGCTGCACACAATAGGAATATAAATTGCTTTAACATGATAATACATACTGCTCTCCCATGTCAAAAAGAAGTATCAACCAAAATGTTAAAAAATCAATTTTTTGGCATAAACATATTTTATTATATCTACCAGCTTAATAAAAGTTCATTTGAAAAAAAAAATCAACAAGAGAAAATTGGTCCCATTAAGTTGCTTCCTAGTCGTATATTTTATACAAAAAGGTAGATTGATTGATTGATTGATTGATTGATTTTCCATTTAAAAAACATAAAATATAACAAAAATAAATGTGAACAATATCGAGCAAACATAAATTGAAACAAAATTACAAAGTAAATCGCATACAGATATTTACAGGATAAATAATTACAAATAAGGGTTGAATTAAACGACAAAGCAATAATGAATTTAGAATGGAGGGGTGTGCTGGAAAAAACAAGTCTTGTGATACGCACACCCACGGATTAAAGTTACACTAAAGAAAATAATAATAATAGTCGTTGTAAGAAATAAGGAATAATTTGAATAAGGATAAAAGTAACAAATAAGGAAATGATGGAGTAAATTCTGTAATTTGTGCATCTAACAAACGGTATATAGGGAGGGGCAGAGGTAGAGAGAAGGACAAGAAAAAGAGAGAGGACAGGCGCAACTGTACCAAGGATTCGTGAGGCGAATGCCATAGAAGAATAACTTCTGACAATGACAACGAAGAGCTGAAAACAATCAGACCACGCGACATTTGACATTAAATTATACAACCGCCTTAAGCCCCGGTCACATAGGACCCCGGAAGCAACACGATTCACCCCGACTCTTTGTAAATTCACAGTTAACTGCCTCAGAACAACGAGTCTTGGTGAATCGTGTTGCTTCCAGGGTCCTATGTGACCGGGGCTTTACTTAAAATCCCACAAAGAAACGGAAGAAAGAAACCCAACGCATTGTGAGGATTAAAATTGTATTCTTATAGCCAATTTCGCTCCTTTATAATGAACAAAAAAATCTGATTAAAGCATCAGAATCTCACGTAATGAATATCTCTTGGAAAAAACAGGAAACATTCCAGAATAGTGTTCTTAAATATCTCGGAAGAGAAAAGAAAAGAAATAATCCTGTAAAAGTCGTTTCCCTTTTCCTTCTAAATTTTTAATACCAGCTTACTCAACTGTCAAACCACACACGATTTCATTTTCAAAGAAAAAAAAAGAAAGAAGGATGTGATATTTTTAGAAATAATATGAGACGGGGAGAGGAACCGTGAGATCTAGAGCTCATAATCAATTTCAATATCGCTTTCCACCCTGCTCGTCTAGGGGAGCAATAATCTCTCCCCCCCCCCCCACCTCCTCCCCTTTCCTCCGTCAGATCAGAATGAATTATTCAAAGAGTCGTGAAGTTAAATTGCAATGCCTCACTCTCTCCTCAATACCTGTCATTATTGAGGATCATAAAAATACTCATATAATCCCAAGATATAATTGCCAGATCGTAAAACTGACGCCGTTTTTATTTTGTTTTGTGCTCATATCAAAGTACAGAGACCTGCTCGGTGCAGTGGTGAGCTATAGTGTGAAAAACTGCAATGTGGATGAAAAAAATATTTAGTCGTATTTTTATCTTGTTGTTTGTAATTGTAGGCAGGATTTTTTTTCTAATAGATTTCGCAAACATTAGTGTATATTAGACAATAAATTATTCAGTCTGATTTCAAAACTGGTCAAAATCTGTCAAAATCTGTCAAATTCCTAGTCGATTGTTTTAGATATTTTTCATCAGGGAACTGAACATAGTTACAAATCATTGAATAAGGGAGATCGGTAATTAGACAATCAACATCTTTCGAATGAAATTAAAAAAAATCATTGCTTTAACCAGGAAATCACTTGAAAATCGCATTTACAAGCAATTCCTTCCAATGTGTTTAGTATTCAATAGAGGTTTGGTTTGCAAAATCAGTGACAAAATAATTATTCATTCGAATGTTATTTTTAGACAAATAACAGTAACATCTAAAATAGTGCTGATTTGAAATTAGTAATCAGAATTGCCAAAACATTTGCCTTTAATATTTTATTTAATTCATAATTTATATAAAGACGATCTCTTTTAAAATAACACACCAACTAAAATTAAAATCTCTTAAAAGCAACTCGCGTATTCTCCCAAGCGCGAATACATTCTAAACAATGCGCGCGAGTAATGCGATAGAAATTGTGGTTTCGAAATTCTTTTAATGACAATGGCTTTGGCGAAGCTTATATTTATAAATACTTTATTTCACTCATTTGGTATATTTAGTACACCATTGCATGCGACAACTTCCCCTCTTTTATTAACCTATATACTCCCCATGGAATCATGCCTTGCGGGAAGAATGAAATCTTGACGACATTTGACAGACACAACATCCTTGTGGCGTCACAGACAAATATAATACATATAATTCAGAAAAAAAAAGAAAGGAAGGAGAGCTGTACGGAAGCTTAGAAGTACCCCAAGAAGCCGAGATAATTTTGGACGTGAAGACGAGAAGTCGAGACGAGAAGTCGAGACGAGAAAAAGAGTCAAGGAGACAAAAGGACATCGGCAAATCGACTTCTGCAGTACAATACGACAAGAAGACAAGGTACTGAGAAGACGAAAAGACGAGAAAAAAGTCAAGAAGACTAGAAAACAAGATCCTTCATCTCGGCAAGTCGATTTATGTGAGTCGAGAAGACAAAAAGACAAGATCCTGGATCTCGTCAAGTCGACTTCTGTGAGAGAAGAAGACAAGAAGACACTATTGCATCTCGTCAAGTCAAATTATGTAGGATAAGAAGGTAAGAAGACAAGATTCTGGATCCAAGATCTTGTCTTCTTGTCCTATACAGAAGTCGAATTGATGAAATCCAGGATCTTGTCTTATTGTCTTCTCGTCTCACAGAAGTCGACTTGATGAGTACTAAGATCTCGTATTCTTGTCTTCTTGACTATTTTTCTCGACTTTTCGACTTCTCAGGATGTTGTCTTCTTGTCTTTTCATCTTACAGAAGTCGATTTTCCAATATCCAAGATCTTGTCTTTTTGTCTTCTTGATTCTTTTTTTCTCGTCTTCACATCCACAATTATCTCGGCTTCTGGGGGCACTTCTAAGCTTCCGTAGAGTTGGAAAGGCAGCCCAAACAAATTGAAAGCCTTGACATTTTGGCGTTAATAGGTAAGTGGATAAATCTAAGTCCGTGAAATGAAATGTGAAAGGGGAATCGTACTGTATAATGTCATTGTCTGCTCAGTATGAAATAAAGATTGAAATAGGGATGTATGATTGGAGACAATGGTTCTAGCGTCTTATAATATTTTCTTTTTGTTTTTATGTCTCTATAAATAGCTATCGATCACTCGTTGATTACATACCAATTTAGGCAATATTATAAAACTCAAATGAATGAATTGAGATGGATTACTCGAGATGAATTTATTTACATCTGTCTGGAATAATAAAATCACCATAGGCGTATATTTAAGAAATATGTAGATTGCTATTTAAATGCTCCTTAGATCTGCTATTTAATCTAAAAAAAAAAAATGGATTACTAACAATGTAATTATGATGTTCACATATACTCACCGTGATGCAAATGCTTGCTTAATATTGGCACAATTAGCTTTTCGAGAATGTATCTGGGGTATTTTTTAAAGTTTTTTTTTTCAAATGAATAATGTCCATTCTTTCTTAACTATCATGGTCATCTAGCATCCAGATTGTGTAGAACTTCTGACCTTTGTCAAAAAGTAAAAGAACGACTCTAAAATGATGATTTTTTTTCTGAAATGGAGGCAAACATTTGTACAGCTAAATCAACCTAAGTTTTCCCAGAAATAAGTGTCTCTGTGAGGAACAGAAAAGCATTTACTAAATATAACAGTATAGAAGACTAAAATACACGAGGTACTGAGAGGAGGAATGTATCCTTTTATCATATGCCCAAATGGGCTTGCAAATGGGAAAATGTATTGCACGTCTGCAGAGGGAATACAAAGAGGCCTTTTCCAAACATATTTTGCTTGTGTGTTGTGGGGCTATTTCACGTCAAGTGAACGTAATTCTGAATAGTGATATTTCATACGTGCTTATCGCATATTCATTGGTGTATGAGCTATTGTATCGGTCCCTTGAATATAATTATTATTTTCTGATCGACAATCATGCTGTTGAAAAAGGGAGACATTGTATTCACATCGTAATATTTGCAGAGTCTTTTTCCATAATGTTCATTTAGATTTCACCTAAAGCTGAAATATGAATTGTTTTAATATCTCGGGGTAATAGTTTTATCCTTTGAACTGAAGTTCTATAAATTAATTGTTAATTCTGGTGTGTTATTAGCTATGTGTATAAGTCGGTTCATTTCAGTATCGTCTTGATTTGGGGGTAAAATTACAATAAAAACAAATTAGACAATATAGGACTTAAAGTTGTTTTTTGAAGCTGTTTGAAGCATATTTCAAATTTCAAATTGAAAATTAAGAACATAGATGTTTCTCCTTACGAACGAGTTTTATTCCAGTGAGGGAGAAAATATGTCGATGATTGATGTGAATTATCCCCTTTCGCGAACATGATCTCTTTCGTATAAAGGTGTAGTATCAGGATGATGAGGATGTTATCATGACGTCCTGGGCATACATGAGGAGCCCGATGAAAAAGAAAACTGGACAAAGTAAACAACTCCCCATTCAACTCTTCACGAAAACTCTGACCAACGGGTAAGCAGACAAAGGAGCTAATTTTCCCGACATTAAGCGAATTACATTTTTTTTTAAACATTTCTTTGAGGATAAGTGCACTTTGGGAAAGGACATGTCTTCTGTGTGCTAGAGTATTTGTCATAGCTTGAAAGGAGGTCATTTATTCAGTACAGCTTCTTTGTTCATTCATTTCATAGTGTATTAGTTTGCCACCAGCAGATTGAAAAGAACTAATGGATCAATTGGACAAAACGAGAAACTTTCATTCAACCCTTCACATAAGCTCTAGAATACAATAGAAATGATTACCTCCTTATTCTGCAAAGAAATATATAACCGGTGTCACATCTGTTCGCTGAAGAAACAGGGAACATTGTCTTCCATGTGCTCTAAACTATCGTGTAATGGCCTGAATGGAAGTTATTTACTTTGTCCAGTCCCTTTGTCCATTCTGTTCACAGTAGAGGATGAGGACGCTATCATGACGTTGGGGATATGCACGAGGCTCCAAATTGAATAAAAGGGCAATTCATCTCAGAAATAAATAGCATGTCTGCGTACTACCAAGGAAAGCTTAAAACATGGAATAACAACTCGTTGAATTAGGTTCAAAGCCGCTGCTTTGATATTGAGAAATATGCTGGCAAATATACGCTTCCTAGAATGCTTAATCAGGAGGAAAAACAATCACTGAACGTTAACAATGATAGCTTACGAATTTATATTGTGATGTCAATTAAATTTCTCCATTTTTCACTGGAGCAGTAGCACACCTAAACATGCACATACAGTCAATGACATTTGGTAGCAGCGATCATAAAATGCAAGAATTAAAACAATATTTTCTATCAATGGGCACGCATAGGCGGCTTCAAACCTATAATATCAAATGATCAATTCGTGTATTGTTCATCTTTTGAATTTGACCAGGTGTTTCACATTCATGACTCTGAGTTGTGACTCCATTATTTTGAAATATCCTTGGTACAATACACATACACACAAGAGCCTCTATCGCTACAGGGGTTTGCCTTGCAGCGGGGCTACGAAATTGAATTATTCACCACTTTTCTTGATTGAAAATAATAAAGCACTTAGATGCAGTTCCATTCTCGTCGCTCCTTCCTGCTTATATAGTACAAAGCTTCATTATCTAACTGCCTCTGCCCTTTTCGTGTAAAAACACCTTTGTATATTCGTCCAAATCGGCCCCTCCTCCTCCCCCTTTTCCCTTTTTTGCAATTTTTTAGACACATGATTACACCCAAATGTGATACTTCATATACATATATCTCACAGACGTTATTTGGAATTGAAACCTTTTTCAAAACGATAAAAAAATTGCATTCAGGCTATCAAAACCATATAACAGTTTTTGTTTTATTTTTCGATTAAATGTTTTAAACAGTTAAACTTACTTGATTACACAACGCACAACCATTTAATCTCTCGATAATGCTAGTACTCAATAATACAATATGTCGGACCCTTTTAAAAATGATGGTCCGCGCAGAGGTGGAAAATAATGTATAGATTTAATAAATAAATAAATGAATAAATACATCGTCAACCCTACAACATTGCTATCATAGCTCGTAGAAAAATGCTTTCATTATGATATTATTTTATTCTACACGAATTATCGCGAGAATATTTAATCACTCATGTAGTCTTCACAAAATGTGCGCCTATGATTTAAGTGATACATCAATAAGTATAACAATTATTGCTATTTTTACCCCCCAAAAATAAGAATAAAAGATATTTAAAAAGGTCGCATAATTGCCATGTGACATTTTCCTCTCATATAAATGTGTTCTTTATGCTTTTTGTATTCTATGTCCATATGCTTGTGTTAATTACCGGTCATTAATAGTCCGGTCATTTCCCTCGATACCACCCGCAGTCGATATATATGACGACATTTTTAAAAGCGTATGCTGTCAGACTATTGATTGGTCTANCATGTTTTGAGAGAAGGGGAGGGAGCAAAAAAAAAAGCCCCCGTAAAACGAGAAGACCGAAAGTGCCGATGTGTGAAGTAATTTGTAGATAAAAACAGCGATTTTGACAAAGTGTTTTCACTTCTACTTTAGACAGGAGTGACCCACAGTGTGTACACGATGCAGTATCCATTTCCGCAAACACCCTCTGGACGTTCTGCATTCCTGTCTTTTGGATGAAATATTGTGAGGGTTGAATCAATATGACCCCGAACTATATGGGGGTTATTTGGTTATTGGATCTGTTTAAACCTTCCCTTTTCGACCTTCAAGGAGTATTGTACTCCTGCCTATGATGGAAAAAGGCAGCATGAATAAGAAATTTGTCTTGTACTTTCAGGGTGTTAAATCGTAGACTACTGACATCATCTATACAATTGTTGCTCATACACTACATTAATATAACGGGGAGAGAGAGACAGTGTTACGAAAATATCGTCAAAGTCATCCATGCAAAATAAACAATAACGAGAAGGGGAATGAGCAACCAAAACACTAAATATGTAGGCCGAAATTGCTGACGTTTGAAATAATTTGAAGATAACAAACGGCAATTTTGACACAGTGTTTTCACATCTCCTTTAGACAAGAGTGACCCAGGGTGCACAGTATCCATTTATACAAACACCCTCTGGACGTTTTGAAATTCTGTCTTGTGGACAAAATATTATGAAGGGTTGCCGGTAAAATCTATCATAATCTAAAATAATCATATGGTATATATTCTAAATATACCCTCCAGGGGTTAGGCATGGTAAAAATTTAAAAGGAAATTTGGCTGTATCTGACTTTTGCAAAAATCAAGATTTAAAGACCTCAAGATTCATAAAATTTGGGTGATATATTTGACCCGATATTCCAACAAACAAGAAGTAAATATGTCAACCTGAAAACATAAGGAGAAATGGCGTATATAATGAGTATACAACAACGAGATCAACCAGGTTTGGAACCCACATTTTAACATCAGCTTTTTAGAATTCTGTGAGAGAAAAAACCCGTATGTATATTTTCATGCAGCACAGTATCAATTACATACAGTAATGTACTAAATGGACATCAATCCTCATTACTTAATGGAAGGTGGCAGAAATAGAACGTTAGGGTATCATGCAGATTAATGCCTTAATCAATCTATGATAACCATGATGTAATATGGAATGGGAGCGCATATTTACTTCGATATGCCATTGTTATTATGGATTACAGCCTTCTCACACCTATGCGAATAGAGGAGGACGAAGGCTGTCGAATTGGAAAATACACGGAAGCTCATACGTGCAGCATGAAGGCGAGCTGTTCAACTCGTCTAGGTTCCTTCTCTAGAAGTAGAAGACGACGTGTACAAAATCGCCGTCGAGCTGCACGCATAAGCTTCCGTATTTTTTCCAATTCGTCAGCCTTCGGTCGCCTCAAGTTGCATTGATGTGAGAGGGATTTAGGAACTTCCTTTTGTTTAGATCACTTTCAAAATAAGATAGGTGATAACGTATTTCTGAATTATAGGCGCCAGTCACACATTTACGTTAATGCGTGGAATTTAGCAACACAACAGGACAAAAAATGCACTGTGTAAGCGACAGGAACCAAGTGTGACTGGGGTCTTCAGCGGACATCGGGAAAGACTTGGGCATATAATCTATTCCTTTGCAGGCGAGTCATTGATCTGAAAGTGGCACCTCTTGTGACGTTTTGCTGCCCCGAAGGCAAGAAAAATGAAATGAAATGATATGAAACGAAGGGGAAGGTTGTGTAGGGGTGGGNATTCATTCAATTTGATGTTATCAGCAACATCCTACGCATGTTATGGATGTATACCTCTTTCAATTACAAAAAGAAAATCTTTGAGACATTTTTTTTGCTGTTATCAATCAAGAATTTCCTGGGAAATTTGTTCTGAAGGTCTTCAAATTATGCATAAATTGGGGGTTTTCCCCTTTTTTTTTTTAGAATGAACCCCGTTGTTATCACAAAATAAAAATGCAAACTCGCCAAGAATACATCAATATCAGGCGCCCCCGCTCCCAAAGTAAAAAGAAAATGATACAAGGAGGATTCTTTCATTCAAATAGGATTCCTTGTAGCAAATCAGCTCTCATGTCTATTTGTATTTCGTTCATGATGATGATAAAATGAAATAATAAAATCATGTGACATCGATCCAATTTTGTTTTTTACATTTACATGTATATACAAAGTTATTGGGAGTAAGTATGTCACAGATTCAGCTACGGTTGCCGACAGCATGGATCTCATAATAACCTTTGAACAGATTGTCTGATTTCACTCAAATTCTCACTCAAAATGCTCCCATTTATAAGTATTATTTTGAGATCGGGGCATGACTGGGGAGGGAAAGGCCCATCCGTGGTATTCCACTATTATCTACTATCACTTGGTGAAGTTTTATCTTGAAAAAGCACAAGGACCCCTAAACTATCTAAGTACGTGTGTTTGGTAACATTGGGGACAAAATCGGCTTTGCCATGCGTGCAATGCGATCCCACAGCGATCTTGCAAAGTTGCATCTCGCTAAAGGGCATGCCATTTCCCAACCATCCACAAGAAATAGGAAGTTTTATTGATATAATGGTGCAACCACCCAATTGCCCTTTGGGAGAAAATCAATACACACATGGGAAAACCAATGTCTGAAATGAGGTGCTCAAGCACTCTACGCATTATATGTCTCAAGTTAAAATGCGTCTTTGCTCCATTTTGCGTTATACAAATAATAGCACATTTCTCGTTTGGTGGCGTTCCGAAGTAAAGCCTGCGTCACACCTTTGCGTTTTTAGACTGCGTCGGCCTAGCGTTTTTGAAAAATAAAAACGCTCCCTTGACGGACAGCATACGTAGATCAGACGATGGACTGACGTTCGGCTTGCGTTCAACGAGCGTACGATGAGCGTCAGTCCACCGCATTACCTGCGTCTTTGTGCTTCAAGGGAGCGTTTTTAATTTCCAAAAACGCTGGGCCGACGCAGGCCGAAAACGCAAAGATGTGACGCAGGCTTTAGGGGAGTGCAACGATCGAAGAACTGTGGCGATCATTGGAGAAGCGGGGCTTGGGTTCTGAAATAGCCTGACATTTTCATTAGCGAGATAGCATTATTGCAGCAGGCCTTTGGGTAGGAAGTAGGACTGTGTCACCGTAACATGAATACGAAGCACGGCTCGCACGAAGGGGCATATATTGCTAAATGCTGTCCTAACAATGATATGACTAGTGTCCTTCAAAATGTTTAAAACCCATTATCTAGCGTTGCAGAGAGCAGCAAATTTGGTATATCATTAATATGACGTATAATCAAACAGTGAAACATGTCCGCACATTTCGATAACATTAGTAAGGTTCACCCCTAGAGCCGAAACATTAAGGTTCGTATACAACAAAAATACGGAAGATTCTACGTTCAGCACGAAGGAGGTTTTTTTTCACCAACTCCCCAAGGCGCTTTAGTTTCGTCGAAAAGGCGAGGAGGCGAATTGTACAAACTTGCCTTCGCGCTGAACGTATATGCTTCCATATTTCGGAGTTCTCGGTTCTAAGTGTGAGCCCCTACAATGGAAACTTATCACGAGATGTGGTTACTCGGGCTTCAGCAATGTCAGCGTAAGCTCGTTAACACGTTTTGCGAAAGTATTTAAAATGATTTTTGCAAACCAAGTGATTTTTTTCCTCGAGAATCATCAAGAATTCATACTTGTACAGCTGACCATATCATGTTATGAAACAAATCAATAATCTCAATCAATTAATGTCAGTGTTGGCAAAATTGTCCAAATGACCATCATCGTGCCAAAATGACGCCCCACATGGACCGGGCCTTTAAATGGACACCGTGAACACTGGTGAAGGATTCTCGCGTTGTGCACCGCTGCCCTTGACTAACCATGTATTTACACTACTGACATAGCAGCAGACAAGGCGTGAAGTTTGCTCGCAAATCACTCAATCATGACAGCGAAGATGAAGGAGGAGATGCAGGGCGCTCGGCAACGGGGTCGCTCATCTTTGACGAGATACAAAACTGTTGTAATGTGGAGGTATTGCCATACTACAGGTGATAAGCAAAATATCGCCCTTCCGGACTGGGTATGCACACCAAGTTTAAAGGGGAACTACACTCAGACATTAAATTGCTATCATTAAATGAAGAAAAATAAGTTGAACAAACTGAAAATTTTAGCAAAATCGGATAATCCATTCAAACGTTATGAATTTTCAAAGTTTTTATTTACACCCCTCATGGGCTCCTTAAATTGGCAAACGTACAGGCATAAAATGGCTGCAAACATGGAGAACTCTCCATTCACTTTATACACAAAATTTCACANTTTTTCTGTCACCTGCAGAAATATCATATTCGTGTCCCACTTTGGGTGAATGATTGTATTTGATTTTATTTGAATACGTGAGGAAAACTCTACCTGTACAGGAGAAGCAAGGGTGTTGATTTAACACCCACTCCATGTTCTTATTGCAGGGATGCAAACCGTTCTGGAATATGCATAAAGCCAAATTGTGATGATTTTGTTAAAAAAAATTATTCAGTTCTTACAGATTTTCAGTAATAATTTGTACCTATATGCTTTATTTTAGTAACAATAATCACAAATCTTAACTTAATTAACACGATATAAACTATTTTCGAAAAATTAAGTCGAACGCAAATTCAATGCTCCTTTGTAATGATATTCAAATCGGAACCGGCTTGTGATTGTTGTGTCCGCACAGTTCAATACACGGTCGGCGCACGGCTCTCTTGTCTATGACCGACTTTATTTTGCGGGAATAGTTAATATCGTGTTATGTGAAGATTTTGTTAAAAACTCATTTATTTCTCAAAGATTTTCAGTAATTATCTGTACATATATGCATTATGTTAGTAACAATAATCACATACCCTAAACATTACAGTGCATTATCAGAGTATATTCATATAGTGACATTGCTATGTAAATTATCTAATTATTATCGGTATGATAACGTAGCAACTGAAGCCCCGGTCACATAGGGCCCCGGATGCAACACGATTCAACACGACTCTTTGTTCGGAGGCAGCTAACTGTGAATTGACAAAGAGTTGTGTTGAATCGTGTTGCTTCCGGGATCCTATGTGACCGGGGCTTTAACAAATGTGAGAGAAAACGAAACTGAAATAAACGTACATTTACTTGCGACGAATGCTTTGAATTTATTATTAACATTCACATCATGCATATTGCAGAATGATTGCCATCTCTGGAATTCGGTAACACTCGAAGTTGTTACATCAGCAAGGAATTAAATTGATTCTAAAATTGTTTTATTTGGTTATATAGCACATCACTGATAAAACACGAGTCGAATTCATAAAGTGTAATCTGCAGAACGCCATGAATTAAGAGCCCTTCCCAGGCAATAAATCGAGCAAAAAAACAACAACTTAATTCTTTGTATGGTCGAAATGTTTAATGTCCTGTCTAGAATTATCTGCAGAGTCATTTCTGCGAGAATTCTATCGCCGTGAACAAATTTTCTATAATTTGGTCGAATTCATGTTGTTTTTTTATTTCAAATTGACAGTTTTCGACTTATTTGATTAAGTTTATTCAATCAAATTATTATACATATTAGTTGAACGATTCTGGGTCAGTAAAACGTGAACTGAAAATTAATGTAATTTAATTCTTTAGTTACCTGTTATTATCTGCATTTAAGAGGAAAATTGACGTATGCATACAAGCTTAGTGTGGCGTTTTGTAATGCGATGCTAAAGGGATTAACGCTCTCACGTGACGCATATTGCTTGCAGTGTATTCAATCAATATAGTCGCTCTGTTTCATTAATTTACAGAGCTAATTAGGTTCCGGCGGAAAGCGCTCGAGCAACGATCTTTTCCTCACATGAGCAACCTTGAAACCTCCCCAAAATACATCATAATAGTCGCAAGCTCAAAATGCTAATAGTCCCACTAATGCTAATGATTGTAGGGGGAAGCTTCAGATGCTATATTAAAAGCCACGTCATTTAGAATGTCGTAATTAGCGTCTGGAAATGTCACTGTTTATAATTATCCAAACAATATACGGAAAGCTAAATATAGCATCATGCCATGCTTCGTGTTTCTACTAACAATTATGGTTGACGACGTAAAAATGTTATTGACAAAAATGATTGAAATCGATTTTGAGGTATCTTTTTTAACCTTCGCCTAGAAACACAGCTATTTTATGCCCTCTTTCTACGTCAATGGTGAAAAAGGGAATGAATCTTAAATTCAGTGGAATGTTAGAATGAACAGAGAATTGACATTCTATGTAAAATGGTAGTGAATCTTTGTCACACATTACGATTTTGTATTTAAAATGTTGTTATTCTACAATAAAAGCCGCCTAACCTATATATTACATTCAGATTGATGAAAAAACAACATAGAATGCAAAGAAATAAAAGAAACTA
>BQKZ01000793.1:101501-138161 GCA_036244855.1 Temnopleurus reevesii
GGGGGGGGGGGTAAAAACTTCTTGAAACATTTACACGCAAGCCAAATTTTCTGAAGGGGGCAAACCAGTGTGCCCCGAGTTGTTTGATCACGTATACAACAACAGTGTTATCTTCGTTAGATATGAAGTAATTCATAAGATGATAGATAATGCGATTGAAATTCTTAACCTGTCGAAAAATAGGTTTTTCCACTGATAAGTTCCTCATAATCATGTTCTGAGAGCACTCTTCTTTCTCCTTATTGCTGGTTGGTATCAATTCACATTCACCTCATCATCAATCATCATTTGCCCAAATAATGCCGATCACATTCGAAAAAATGAAAATTATTCACAAGAACCCACCCCTGCACACTAAAAGGATCCCCAACTAGCAGTTAAGTGCATGCTCCTATGTCATTCGGCCTTCTCCTCTGCGCAGAGTCGGTGACGGTTTAAGTGTTAGTTTACATTCGGCCGCATCATCAATCACCCTAAATCGGAATATTTGAGCAAATAATGCGGTCAATAATCTTCAAAACGAAAATTTTCCACAAAACTGCCCCCCCCCCTCACCTCAATCAAAGGATGAAGGTTCCCCTATTCTTTCTAATCATTTCCGAACAGCACTCGGCTTTCTCCTCCGCGCAGGTATAGCATAGACATACCACATCCGACTTGGGTATAGTGACGGTTTAAGTGTTAATTCACATTCAGCCCTCATCATCAGTCATCATTCGATCGGTATATTTACGCAAATAGTGCGACTGAGAATCTTCAAAAAGATAATTTACCACAAGAATCTGCTCCATCCCCCCCCCCCCTTCCTCAATCAAAGCACGGAGGTTCTACCGCTCTTTTCATAATCATGTCGTAACAGCACTCGGCTTTCTCCTCTGCGAAGGTTTAGTGACGGTTTAAGTGTTAATTCACGTTCAGCCCCTTCATCAATCATCCTAAATCGGGATATTTGCGCAAATAATGAGTCTGAAATTCTTGAAAACAAAAAGTGTCCGCACGATACTCTTCAGTCAAATAATGACGACCCCTTTAACAAGCTCATCTTCACCATTCACATTATCGTTCGATTGGAATATTTACACAAATAATTCGTTTGAGAATCTTTAAAAATTTGAATTTTCAGCAAGAAATTTCCCTCCCTCCCCTTCCCGATGAAAAAGAAAGTGAGTTCGCCCACTAGCAGACTCGCAAGCTTCTCATATTATGTCGTAACGGCACTCGTTTTCATCCTCTGAGCAGGTTTAGTGACGGTTTAAGTGTTAATTCACGTTCAGCCCGTTCATCAATCATCCTCAATCGGGGTATTTGGATTTATGAAGTGGAGTGGCAATGAGTGGGAGGCAATATTTAAAGGGGA
The DNA here is from genome assembly GCA_036244855.1 of Temnopleurus reevesii. Taxonomy (NCBI): domain Eukaryota; kingdom Metazoa; phylum Echinodermata; class Echinoidea; order Temnopleuroida; family Temnopleuridae; genus Temnopleurus; species Temnopleurus reevesii. Next base: position 102,859 of record BQKZ01000793.1, read on the forward strand.
ACTTCATCAAGACATTGATGTGCTCTCAGTATATAGACAAAACATAATATACACCATTTCCGTAAAATAAAGTGGGTCTGTGACAATAGATCCGTACGCTTTTCATTGAACTGTGCGGACCACAACAATCACAAGTCGGTTCCGAATTGAATAGCAATGAATGGATCATTGAATTGGCGTTCGACTTGATTTTGCGGAAATAGATCATATTGTGTTAAAAATACAATGCCGTGAAAAAAATTTAGCCAAATCTGACAAAAGTCATGAATTTGAAAAATTTTGATTTCCAACCCTCATGGGCTCCTTAAACTGGTAACCTAAAGGCAAAACAATAATGGCTGACAACTCGGAGAACTCTCCCATTACTTTGTAGACAAAATTTCAAATTCTGTTCGTATTAAGAAAGGGAAGACAAGGAATCGACAAGATTATCCCAAAATGCATGCAGAATCAACATGTCTAAAATACTGCAGAGAAAAGTAACTGTTGTCTACTTTTATAGAAGAGGAATAAAATGTGAAATAATGTGTACAAACTGAACAGTGAGACCTCAATGTTTGCAGCCATTTTGTGTCTGTACGTTGCCAATTTAAGGAGGCCAAGAGGGGGTGGGGGAATAAAAAATATGAAAATTCATAACTTTTGATAGGATTGTCGGATTTTTCTCAAATTTTCAGTTTGATCATTTTTATTTCTCAATCCACTGAGAGTAAATCCATGCCTGGGTGAAGTTCCCCTTAAAAGAATATACACGTCAAAGTGGAAACGGAGGGAGGAGTAAAGGGCATTATCTGTAAACATAATGATCATGGCAACTAATATTGTTCATAATATACAAATTCTCGTTTTCTAGTAGGGAAATGCTTGTGCCAAACAAGGAATACACAGCGGAAAATTTTTTGTACAATTAATATCATTGATATTTAACAATGTGAGTAATAAATGGTTAAAATAATAGATTTAATAAAACATTACATGCATTTTTTTGGAGGGTGAGGTTTGTCCGGGTGTACATGTTAAAGTGTTATATGATGGTGTTTGACTGGTGCACAACTCTAGATCGGAAATAACAAGTACAAAACAATTCCACAATTTATTACTCATAAAAAAAGGTTACGACATGCATAAAATTATTAAGGTTTATTGGTTTGGTGCATTTGTAAACGCTTTGTATCTGGCTGATGATGGATAAAAAATACAACACCCCGCTATACCCCTTGGAAAAAATGAAGTACACAATTTCCAATTTAAATTTTGTCGTTATTTATAAAGAGGCAGAGCTATTTTTAGTGGAGCGTTACTTTAAAAAGAAAATTTCTTACTTGTATGGATTGATATGCTATTTTAAAAGATGTTATTCAAAAGAAAAGAAATTATACACCATTTTGCCTGTATATGAGGATTCATTAACTGAACCATACATAACCAACTATGATGAAAATAGTACATGGTCATTGTGATACGCGACGGACAAATGGGGTGTGATACTAGAATGCTTGCACATATTAGACTTTGTATATTTTTTTTAATTGATTTATTGATTTCATTTTTCGTCATAAAAAGATACGATACAAATATACAACGAGCAGAAGTGAAAATGTAACATTATAAAATAAACAATTGAAAACACAATGCAAAACAAGAATAACAAGAGAAATGTAAAAGAGTAGAAGAAAAGACGGCTGAATAGCCTATAATCAGCCGCACTAGTAGGGATGTGTATATCCTAAAAAAGAACAAAAAGAAGATTATATTTCCACTGTATCCGAATTATCAAGAGGAAACACAATTACCTGTTATGAAAGTAACAGTGGCATGTTGCGCGTAATATGCGACGGACGAGTGGGAGCTAAAATTGTCATGATTGCACATATTCTTAAAGACTTTGTATGTATTTTTATATTCTAAAATACATTGTGTGGATATTTTTCCTATATTCTCAAAGACTTGTTTGGATCTGTATATCATAAAAAAGATCAAGAAGATAATATTTCATTTGCATTCGATTTCTTAAGCAGAAATACAATCACATGTTACAAAAATAGCTATGGAATGGCGAGTGTGATTTGCAACGGACAAGTCAGTGTTGGTGGAGGGGGGGGGGTTGTAATTACTATGGCTTTCTTATATTCTCAAATGCTTGTATGGTTTGTGTATCTAAAACATCAGGAAGATTATATTTCTTTTGTAATATACGTACATCCTATTACATGACCGGAAACATAACCTCCCGTTATGAAAATAGTATGGCGAGGGTAATATGTTATCAATAGAAAAAAAAGTAATTGTAACCGAATTCACGACTAAAAATATCATCTGTTATGGAAATAGCAAAGGTGCGGTGAGTGTGATAATTAAGTTTGATTCTAATATTTCTTTTTAAAATAAGGAATTGAACATTTATTTCCTTAATATAACACGGTATAAACTATTTTCGAAAATTTAAGTCGAACGCAGACAATAGATCCGTAAGCCGTGTATTCAACTGTGCGGACACAACAATGACAAGCCGGTTCCGATTTCAATAGCATTACAAATGAACCATTGAATTTGCGTTCGACTTATTTTTAGGAAATAGTTTATATCGTTCATAATCAGCATAGGAAAATACAAAATTAAGATTGTAAAGCACTTTGAGGATGCCTGTTTCGGACAAGTGGAGGGTAGGGAAGGGGCAAGGCCCGGGCACACCAAACACGGCACGGCATCACGGCACGGCATCACGACACGGTTTTTACGCGATGTCTCCCCTGTGATTGGCCAATTGTTGAACATCCTCTGCGCGGAGGAGCGCGCTGGCCAATGACAACCAAGATACTGCGTAAATACCGTGCCGACATGCCGTGTCGTGTTTGGTGTGCTGGGGCCTGTAGGTGTCGTAATATGCTTGTAGGGATTGATGCCATTAAAAGAAAAAAAAAGGAAAATTATATTTGTTCTGTATAGTGAATTCGTGATCGGGCACATAATAATAATAATAATAATAATAATAGGGGTACTTTTAATGCGCCAGATTCTACATGAATAATGACCGGTTATTAAAAGAAAGCGTTTATGACAAACATTATATGTCACGGCCAACCGGGGTAGTATACTGGACGTATATATTAATTATTTAAACTGTATGGCTTGATAAAAAATTAATTATTTCCGTTATATATGTAATTAATATAATTGAAATAACTTATGCAATTTATAGACCGCACGTGTCAACTCTAGTGTGCTCCTATATAGCGTTCTTGTAATCACCCCGGCTTTAGCCCTTGTTATGAAAATGATGATTCAGATTTTTCAACACACAATACCTAAGCTTTTTGGGGGTTATCTACTAACAATATATATTATACTATACATCTATAGTAATATAACATAATGTCTCGGAAGCTCAAGACTAACTTCACTAATTTTCGATGATTGAATTACGTCAAAATGAAAGGTCTTATAAACCAGACTATGATGCTTATATCTATCAATAGCTATACAATTTTGTCTAGCATAATCAACCATCATTATTATCATAATTATTTTTATACAGAAATTTGTATTCCTTTAAAAAAAATAGTCAAATTCACATTCTAGGTATAACAAGCAAGTAATAATATTATTTTAAAAGAATTGAAAGAAATATATCATTAAGAGAATAAGAGATCAATGTACAAAGCAGAATGAGTCCAGCTGGTAAATTAATACAGTGTTATAAAAAAATTAAGCTAAAGCTCCTCAAAATAGAGCAAGACAAGCCTATAGGCCCATTAATATTATCAACATTATTATTTCTATCCTTGTTGTTAAAATTATTATGATCATTATCAATATTATTATCGTTATTAGTATTAGCATTATTAGCATTAACATTATTATCATTATTATAATTATTATTATTATCTCATCATCATTATTATAGCAGTATCATTATCATCGTTATTACTAATATTATTTCTATTATTAGTATTATTAATATTATCATTGTTGTCATTTTCGTCAACATGCTGACACAATCAGTATGTACAAAACATGAAGCATGATCTCAAGCGACCCTGCGTGGCATCCCAGTGGTCGGATGAGTGAGGTCGACTGCCGATGACAAATATAGATTCAATTTCACGGATTGCAACTCGAACACCCTCTTCATAATCCTCACCCGGTGTTCTCATTCATAAAAGGTCCCTGCCCTTTCGTCTAGCACCTTTATATTCTTCATTACTATCATTACTATTTCTATACAAATCTTTATTTGGTTAAAAACACAACATAATCATATTCATATTCTAGATAACAACGAGCAAGTTGACACATATATTAAAATAAAAAAGGATATCAGAAAGAGAAAAATTGAATGTATATCAAAGAATGAGTCTGGCTTGCAGATTAATAAAGTGTTACCCTACTATGCAACAGCTCCTTAAAGTAGAGAGAGACTGGGGCCAAGTATAATATAATCATTATACTTCTTATTATTCTCATGTTCCTCGTTATTATTATCATAATCATTATCATTATTATTATTACTGTTATTATTATTACTACTAGTTTAATGATTATTATCGTTATTATTATTTTCATTATTATTATTACTGTTATTACTATTACTACAATTTTAATTAGTATTATCGTCATTATTAAGATTATTATGATAATGATTGTTATTATTATTATAATAATTATTATTATTATCATTATCATCATCATCATCATCGCCATCATCATTACCATCATCATTGTCATTGTTATCATCATGAAGCATCTACATCTACTATTCGGATGAGTGAGGTCGACTGTCGATGACAAATATAGATTCAATTTCACGGATTGCAACTCGAACACCCTTTTCATAATCCTCACCCGATGTTCTCATTCATAAAATAGAAGATGACAGTGCCACGGGGGTTTCATAGCACTACAAAATGAGGCCCGGAAATCTCTACTCCTGCCCTCAAACTCGGAAAGATGAATTCCATTCAACCATTTCACATATAATTTGGAGGCATACACCTTCAATTACACACCTACAATGTGCATTCCGAAATGACGCACCGTTACTTCCAAAAACAACAACAACAACAACAACAACAACAACAACAACAACGACAACAACGAATCCGTTTGAAGACATATATTCACCAAGCTTGGGTTTTTACAGGGTATTTTTTTAAGGCCAAGTTGTAAATGAGAAAGTAACTTGTTTCAAAAGGCTTTATATTCAGTGTCCGACAAACGAGATTTGGTATCATTATTTCCAAGGCCAAGATATCGTCTGCTTTCATCAATCATCCGGGGATAGTACCGTACTATTTTAAGTATTTATTTATTTCGAGATAAACTTTTTTGGTTAAAAACTATTACATTGTGCAGAGTATTACATTTTAGACAATCATGTTGTCAATAAACTCTATTGGTATAGGTATAGGTATTGGTATAGGTTGTCGATAATAACAAAGTTGTAAGCATTTGCCAAAAACAAAAGAAAAAGAAAATAGAAGCGTATTACATGAGTTTATGTGTGTAAGTGTGTGCGTGTGTTTTTGTGTGTAAGTGTGGGTGGGTGGGTGGGTGAGGGGTTGTTGTAAGTTTAGGTGTGTGTGGATGCGTTTGTGTACGTCTGTATGATATTGTGTATGTGTTCGATGTATGTGTGGGTGTGTTTGATGTATGTGTCAATTACCAACGGCCTATGAACCTGTGCAGATGTAATGGATCAAAACAGGCAAGGCGTTATCTAAACGCTTTTACAGATGGGCAGGAGCTACGGGCCGTTAGCCACCCAAATCAAGCTATAACATACATCAACTGTAAACGATACACCGAACAATTCCAACATGCTAGGTTACACCAGCGTATTTCAGATATTAATGTGACAAATTATGCCTCTTCGAGTTGCTGTGTGAGCTCTTAGCTTGGTATACGGCAACGATATTTTCTGCTTCAGTTCACCACATTAGGTTTCATCCACAGAGCAGAGCAGAGCAGTATCGTCCTTCCAACAATCTTATTAGATGCATTACGATATGTTTTATTCTCCGTGTGGTCCTTATGGCGGTGTGTTGGGTTGTATGCAGAGTTGTTGAGAGCTAAAATGCCACTATGAACATTAAACCTTAAGAAAGTGGACAAAATTTAAGCAGTTTATCAGATGCAACACGATATGTTTCATTCTGCGTGTGGTATTCATGGCTGTGTGTTGGAGAGCTAAAATGCCACTATGAACATTGAAACATGAGAAAGTAGACAAATTTTAAGCATTTGATTAAATATATTGTATGTTGCATTCTCCGTGTGTTGCTTATGGCGGTGTGTTGGTTTGTCCTTGAGAGCCTAAAATGCCACTATGAACATTGAATCTTGAGAAAGTGGACACATTTCATATAAGCATTTGATTAAATACATTGTGTATTGCATTCACTGTGTGTTGCTTATGGCGGTGTGTTGGTTTGTCGTTGAGAGCTAAAATGCCAATATGAACACTGACACTTGAAAAAGTGTAGCGAATTTAAGCAGTTTATTAGATGCATTGCGATATGTTTCATTCTATGTGTGGTGCATATGGCAGTGTGTTGGGTTGTCGTTAAGAACTGAAATGCCACTATGAACATTGAAACATGAGAAAGTGGACAACTTTTAAGCATTTGATCAAATACATTGTGTGTTGCATTTTCCTTGTGTTGCTTATGGCAGTGTGTTGAATGCCACTATGAACACTGACACTTGAAAAAGTGTAGCAAATTTAAGCAGTTTATTAGATGCATTATGATATGCTTCATTATCCGTGTGCTAGTAGTTAAAACGGTGTGTTGGGTTAATGCAGAGTCGTTGAGAGCTGAAAAGCCACTATGAATATTGAAACTTTAGAAAATGGACAAAATTCAAACATTTTCGTTAGATGCATTATAATGTTTCATTCTATGTGCGCTGGTAGATAAGGCGGTGTATTTAGTTGTCGGTGATATTAATAATACATCTATGAACATTGAACTTGAGGGACTAGACAAAATTATTTTAAAAATCCTACAAGATGCATAAAGATACGTTGCATTCTCTCCGTGTAGTAATTATGGCGATGTATTTTGGATGCACGTCGTAAAGAGGAAAGCATATCACTATGGTAACCTGACAGTGTACAAAAGAAAGAAAACAACATCAAACGTCATATCTGGTCTTGGTAATAACCGGAAAATTTTCACAGAATCACATAAGAATTGACGCAAGTGTTTGAAACGATAAATGAATATAAGATGTGCCAAAGCATTTGGAAGAAAATGCATAAAGGCAAAATAATGAGCGAATAAATGCTTGAACTTTGGCTACGTCGGGAATTTTTTGTTACATCATATCAGTCCCATATATGCAGCTGCTACCTGTGTTGGTTTGAGTTGAAGCAGTTTTACATTACTTTATCAAATTTCTCTTGACAAGACAGTCTTCATGGTGCATTGTTATCAACAGAAGACCACTTCCAACTACTCATTTACCGAATTTGAAGTTCATTGCAAGTATACAAGATTAGCTTTAATTAGAATAGACAAAATTAATTTCCGTCCGCGTAAGATCCAGAGCAGGTGTTTTATACATATATTTATTTGTTTACGTCGGAGTAGTACGATTGCGAACAGCAGGCTTACGAGTACCATAACGCCTTCATACTAATCATGAATTTATAAATTCATGGATAAACTGATCAGATGGACGGGAATGATCAAGATAGGCGGATGTGGAGGACCATAGTCGCCCACGCCTTTATCCCAGTCACTTAAGAGCACCAGTTGAACACGATTCGACACGACTCATTGTTCTGAAGTAACTAAGGCCTCAGCCCCAGTCCGGAAGGGACAAGATCAAACACGACTCTTTGGTAAGTTCATAGTTAGCTGCCGCAGAACAAAGAGGCTTGTTCAATCGTGTTGTTTCCGGGGTTCTATGTGACTGGGGCTTAACTGTAAACTGTACAAAGAGTCGTGTTCAATTGGGTTGTTTCCGGGCTTCTATGTTACTGGGGCTTAACTGTAAACTGTACAAATAGTCGTGTTCAATCGTGTTGTTTCCGGGCTTCTATGTGACTGGGGTTTAACAAAGGCAGGGCTTCCCATGATGATGATTATAATGACAGAAAATGAGAGAGATAAAATTAATGTCCTTTCCTGTTGTCATAAAAAAAGATATTGTCATTGAACGATTTATATTATAATAATTCTGAGAAAGTAGAGATGTCGTTGTATGCACAGGACATATTCCTCTTGTTTATAGAGCTTCATTGAATGATAATCAGTTCTGGGGCCTGTAACATAAAAGATGCAATTAAACTTATGATAAATATTTATCGTAAATCAATGGCAATGCATGTACCATAGAGATACGATTAATTGCAACATTTATCATATCTCTTTTATGTTACAGGCCCCTGGTATAGTACATAACACATATTCATGGCATTATTTACATGCGCTTATCAAAGCAGAAAAAGAAATAACAGTATACAGAATACAGATCTGCCTTAAAAGCAAGACAATAACGTACATCTGATACTGTGCACTGGGTTCATGTACATGCAAATTATTTGTAGAACAAATACTTCTCAAGCATATAATAGCTTTAAACTTATCAGCAATATTTCGAAGGTAATTTGGCACTGAATTCTATAAAACTGAGGCTGTGTGTATAAAAATAACTGTACTATCTGCAGTTAACCAAATCTGCTGTGAAGGATTGAATGACATTTGCTCATTTTTTTTTCTTTACAACATTTTTAGTGTAGTATGCGTAGATGAGCAAGAGAGGTCAGGCATTTTGTGACTAGGTCATTATGCATTGAGAGTAGAATGCCATGCATCGACGCAATATGATATGAAGCACATAGTGTTATCAAGTTTGCTTGTACGAATATTGGATGAAGCATGTACGCTACGACACTCTCTATTATAGAATGACAGTGGTACTGTGAGAAGAGCAGACTTAGAAACTGGACAAAGTAAACAAGTCACACTCAGTCCTTCACAACAACTTCCGACCATAAAAGAAAGAATCTTTCCTGTTTATTAAGTGAACAGGTGCTGCACCTGTTTGATATTTTCCGCAGAATACGATGGAAGGAAATTCATGTTGTGTGCATGGAGCTATTGCGAATGATTAAATGGAATTTATTCGCTTTGTTCAGATCATTTGTCCATACGGTTCACAGTGCGTGACACTGTCAATCGGAAGTGTAGTGGGGCTACAATGGAAGATGATTCACGTGTACTCACTATCAAATCAAAGTATCAAGAAAACTGGTCAAAGTAAGCAACTCCTCATTCAAGCTTTAACAATGGTTCTAGATAGTACACAAAAGAAGGGAGCTTGCATGTCATCTAGCCAAAATGTTTGACATCTGGGGGTGTTTCATCAAGATTTGTCGCAGTGACAATTAGTCAGTACTGACAAATTCCTTGATAGCCGGATTGGTTCAAAAGCACTATCGCTGACAGGTGCTATGGGAACTGTCGGAAAATGACTCCTTGTCGCTGCGACAAATCTTGATGAAACACCCCCCCCCCTGTTCTACATTTCTTTACTGAATCAAGAGGGAATACATTTTTGTGCATTAGACCCATTATAAGAGCTTGAACGGAAAGCTGTTTATTTTGTCCAATTCCCTTTTCCCTTAGATTCCACGTATTTCTGCTCTCTGATATCAAGAATGTAATCATCGTGTTCATTAGCCCTCGCTGCATATTGTGCTCACATTGACCTATTTACCGCACACGGGGCTTATAAAACGGTAATGCTCTTTGAACAGGGAAAAGGGGTTTGAAATCATCATTGGAAATTGTGGAGAAAAGGCGAAGAATTATTATAAGNCCTCTTGTCTATAGAGCTTCATTGAATGATAATCATTTCTGGTATAGTGCATAACACATAGCTATGGCATGTTCCTATGCGCTTATCAAAGCAGAACAAGAAATAACAGTATAGAGAATATAGATCTGCCTTAAAGCAGGAAAATAACGTACATCCGATATTGTGCACTGGGTTCATGTACATGCAAATCATTTGTTGAACAAATACTTCTTAAGCATAGCTGTAAACCTATCTAAGTCAGCAATATTTCGAAGGCAATTTGAGACTGAGTTCCATAAAACTGAGGCTGTGTATATAAAAGTAACTGTAATATATGTCGTAAACCAAATCTACTAACTGTGAAGGATTGAATGACATTTACTCATTTTGTTTCTTTGCAACATTTGTAGTGTAGTATGCTAAGATGAATGAGAGAGGTCAGGTTTTTGTGACTCGGCGATTATGCATTGAATAAAGAACGCTATGCATCGGTGCAGTAGTGATATGAAGCACATAGTGTAATCATGTTTGCTTGTACGAATATTGAATGAAGCATGTAGGCTACGATACTCTCTATTATAGAACGACAGTGGTACTGTGAGAAGAGAAAAAAAGAAAATGGACAAAGTAATCAAGCCTCATTCGAGAGGTCAGGTTTGCTTACACGAATATTTGACAAAACATATACGCTACAACACTCTCTAATAGAACGACCGTGGTACTGTGAGAAGAACGGAAAAAGAAAACGGACAAAGTAAACAAGTCCCATTCAGTTCTTCACAATAGGTTTCAACCATAGAAGAGAGGTCAGGTTTTTGTGACTAGGTCATTATGCATTGAGAGTAGAATGCCATGCATCGATGCAGTAGTGATATGAAGCACATAGTGTAATCATGTTTGCTTGTACGAGTATTGGATGAAGCATGTAGGCTACAACACTCTCTATTATAGAATGACAGTGGTACTGTGAGAAGAGCAGACTTAGAAACTGGACAAAGTAAACAAGTCACACTCAGTCCTTCACAACAACTTCCGACCATAAAAGAAAGAATCTTTCCTGTTTATTAAGTGTACAGGTGCTGCACCTGTTTGATATTTTCCGCAGAATACGATGGAAGGAAATTCATGTTGTGTGCATGGAGCTATTGCGAATGATTAAATGGAATTTATTCGCTTTGTTCAGATCATTTGTCCATACGGTTCACAGTGCGTGACACTGTCAATCGGAAGTGTAGTGGGGCTACAATGGAAGATGATTCACGTGTACTCACTATCAAATCAAAGTATCAAGAAAACTGGTCAAAGTAAGCAACTCCTCATTCAAGCTTTAACAATGGTTCTAGATAGTACACAAAAGAAGGGAGCTTGCATGTCATCTAGCCAAAATGTTTGACATCTGGGGGTGTTTCATCAAGATTTGTCGCAGTGACAATTAGTCAGTACTGACAAATTCCTTGATAGCCGGATTGGTTCAAAAGCACTATCGCTGACAGGTGCTATGGGAACTGTCGGAAAATGACTCCTTGTCGCTGCGACAAATCTTGATGAAACACCCCCCCCCCTGTTCTACATTTCTTTACTGAATCAAGAGGGAATACATTTTTGTGCATTAGACCCATTATAAGAGCTTGAACGGAAAGCTGTTTATTTTGTCCAATTCCCTTTTCCCTTAGATTCCACGTATTTCTGCTCTCTGATATCAAGAATGTAATCATCGTGTTCATTAGCCCTCGCTGCATATTGTGCTCACATTGACCTATTTACCATACACGGGGCTTATAAGACGATAATGCTCTTAACAGGGAAAAGGGGTTTGAAATCATCATTGGAAATTGTGGAGAAAAGGCGAAGAATTATTATTAGTACATATCATTAGTAGTTTAGTTTAGTTTAGTTTAGTTTAGTTTTCTTCTGCATACAACATAATTTTAAAGTACAGCAAAAAATAACATGATTCATGAGTATCATTTTGACAAAGGGTCACAAAAATGAATATAAAATCAAATAAAATACTATAAACTATGATGACAATTTGTCAACATACACCGTATAACATTGAAATAATAGATGAAGGATTATCTTGTAAGTAAGTAGAACATAGTAGCAGGAGTATTATGTAGTAGTAGTAGTAGTAGTAGCAGTAGTAGTAGGAGATGAAAAAAAATAAGCTCCATAAACAGAAGAATGAAAGATGATAATTTATGAGGGACTTCCTATCATATAAAAGCTGTTGGGTCGTCTACGTTAGATATGAACGTAGTGACATCTCTACTGTGATGCTTATGCCATTTTAAGAGATGAAAGAATAATCGTCCTATTCACCGTTTTGTCCGATTTGTGTTTTTACGGTCTTTCACAAACTCCTTGCTCACAAACTCATTGCACACGCGTACACACAAAAACACACATACACATACACACAGAAATACAGACCGCGTTACCGGGGATCTGAGGACTCCTAACTTTTCAGTTACTACGTGCACGCCAACGGAGGAGTGTAAAATGGGATAATTATATAGCCCCTCCCCCGGGCAGCCCCTACTTTTCCAAAACGTTCCATGGGCTATGCGTCACACACAGACAAACACACCTATACACACACACACACACACACACACACACACACACACACACTACACACACACACACACACACCCCAACATGTACACCACTTCCAAACGCACACCTCTACCCTAGCACATGCATGCTGTAGTGCCAACGCAATCATCAACTGCCATATCGAATATTGACTTTATAACCGACCCGCTAAAATTGCTTTTCTGTCAATCGCCATCTTCCCATCTCACTTCAACACAAGATGATGGGGGTCGTGTGTGGGTATGGCTATAGAGGCACTGGCATCTCGAGATATGATACTGGGAAAGAGTGATATTGAAAATTGGCAACGTCACATCATCAATCACTGGCTGACCACTACGTATCGATAAAACATATGGGCAATTCCAAAAGATTTCTTTTAAGAATATTCACTATTCCATCAAAGAATTTTGCTCGAAAATTCAGCTTTGTGTATAAATATGCATCAAAATTACGGTCTTAAAAAAAAACTAAATTTACTTTAAAAATCTTTGTATGACCCATAGTTATTATAAAGTCTTGCACACTATTGCAGTTGAGTGATTAAAAGTGTCAGACTTTCTGCTGTAATTCAATTCTCGACATGGTCTTGTAATGTTCAATTCATACCCGGTAATTCGATGATTATGAAATCGTTTGATATGAAAGAGCAATAAATCAACTGATTTGTGTTTTCCTCCGTTTCAAAACTGGACAAAGAAGACGACTTCCCATTTTAACGTTCGCAGTGGCTCATGGCATACAGAAGAAAGTTTTCATGTCATTAAAATGTTTGACATCTATTGGACATTCCTATACAGAATAACTGGGACCACTTAAAGGCTTAAATGGGAAATAATTCAGTTGTCAATTGTCTCTGTTCCTAGATTTCATAGTGGAGATTCCCAAGGAGCCTTATTCGAATGCACGACATCTTTCATCATTAACTAGGTTTCTCCGCTTCTCGACCCTTGAGAATCCCTATTCTTTGAGGCACGAAGCGTCTATAAACGGCACCAATGATGCCCCTTTATTTCCAGAATTAGCCTAAAGCCCCAGTCACATAGGACCCCGGAAGCAACACGATTCACACCGACTCGTTGTTCTGAGGCAGTTAACTGTGAATTAACAAAGAGTCGGGGTGAATCGTGTTGCTTCCGGGGTCCTATGTGACCGGGGCTTAACCAGCAGGACAAACGCATCATGAATGTTAAATACCCACATACAAATGAGAGTCTTTTAAAAACCAGTCAAAATTCCGGAGAACATGAAGGATAATGACAGTTTGCTCTCTGTGGAGTAATTAGTGTCTAAAAATGTTAAATTTTGCTTCTTCGGATATAATGTGCCTATATGCAGATCGTTTTTATGTAAAATTTCCGAAACGTACAACCCGTCGTAGAAGATAATACTATTGAAATGAAAGTCATTGTAAATATGAATACTTGTAAATACAAATATTGAATTGTAAAAAAATAATAATAATCTGAAAACTAGGCAAAAGTAACCAAAATGAAATACAGCATTTTTTTTTATAAATCATTTCGTACATATAACAGTAAACTTTACAAATTTACCACGTGGGAATGGTTTAAAAAAGTGTATGTTTACAAAAATTCATTAATTGTCATATAACATGCAATATTCTAAAAAATATCGTCAACTCACAACGATGTAATACCATTTTCAGGAGTAATTTTGTCAAAATATGACCTTTATACAACCCTCTAAACAGCATGGTTAATACCATCGCATCGGCGAGATATGAGCCCCAAAATTAGTTACTTTTATTTGCATTGGGGGGGGGGGGGGGGGGTCCACAGGGCGCACTTTAAACCGTAACGACAGAGTCGAGTTGAGAGTACACCGAAACATCCCAAATATAATATAACCCTCGAAACAGCCTGGTCATTACATTCGGCGAGATATGAGCTTTAAAATGAGTTACTTTTATTTGCATTCGGGAGGGGGACTTCTCCTGGGCGCACTTTAAACCGACAAAGGTGAGGAGCAGCATCGTAACGATTGACAGAGTATAGAGTACACCGGAACATCCCAAATATAATATAACCATCTAAACAGCCTGGTCATTACATTTCGGCGAGATATGAGCTTTAGACTGAGTTACTTCTATTTGCATTCAGGTGGAAGGACTTCAACTAGGCACACTTTAAGCCGACATAGGCGAATAGCAGCATCGTAACGATCGACAGAAATATAATATAACCCTCTAAACAGCCTGGTCATTACATTCGGCAAGATATGAGCTTTAAAATGAGTTACTTTTATTTGCATTCGGGTGAGGGACTTCCACTTGGCGCGTGATAAGCAGCATCGTTACGACAGAGTCGAGTTGAGAGTACACCGAAACACCGAAACAGGGGCGGATCCAGGATTTTTTAAGGGGTGGGGGGGAGGACATCACATATGTCGATTTGTACCGAAAAAATGAAAATTAAGTATTCTTAAATGCGATTTCCTGGCATCTAAGACCATATTTCTAAATATCTTTAAAGTGAGTGATGTACCGCCTAATTCCCTCTCGTTTTTCACTTATTCTTTCATTTATTGGCTGAAAAATAGGGGGTGTGCGCCGGGATGCCCCCTGGATCCGCTACTGTCCCAAATATAATATCGAGGTACTTATAATATTTTGCGAATGTTTGCCATCGTGAGTATGTGCGGGAGGGCACTTATAGATCGAATCTAGTGTCTGCGTCATTGTGTTATAACGTTGTAGTGTGTGTACGATATAATTCATTTTCGTGACACAAAAATAGCTTCCGAGGATTGATAAATCCTTTCATGTGACACGCGATTGATATAAGCAATGAAGCCCTAATTTGATGAAAGAAACATTGAATTACCTGGAGTCAAATGGAAGAAAATTTGATTTTACTCTTCTTTCTCATATATATATATATTTATATATACTTTCAACATTTGCGTTACCAGGATCGTAATTGAACCGGGGGCACACATTTTACGGGGCGCATTCTTTTGTTCCTCGACGGCGTTTTTTTTCCTTCACATTATTTTTTTTCAGTTTAGCTGGTAAGGTTGTTTAGAAAGCTAATATATAATGTATGGTTACATAACCCAGTCAGGGAGTGTCTAATATTCTAATTCTTTTTCACTTTATAAGTATTTTGAGAATTACAGATAAACGCTTTTAAGCAAATATTCTAACTTTAACTCTAACCATCTTACTTTATATTTGACGGATCAACTCTTCCTAAAATCGCACTTCGCTTTTTGAAAAATCACTTGAAAATGTGTAAATTAGCGTTTTTAAGCAATTTCTAGGGCGATTCATTTCCGTGATTTCTGTCATTAACGTGGACAGATACCTTACATGCTTCTATTATACGCTTGGGTGAATATTCGACGAATTTTACTGAAAAAAGGTCGATTCTAAAAATCCTTTTTTTAAACCTTCATATTTCTGAAACAAAAAAACCTAAATTCAAAAGTTTGCATACAAGCCAAAAGCTCAGACACACAACATGGATATGTTTAAAATCTTCGCCTACATGTATCGCAGATTTCTGGATTTTTCTGAACTTTAGAAATACATTAGAGATACATTTGCTAGACAATAATTCGACAAAGAAGGCGTTTGCCTTTTACGAGATAAATTCACGTCTACTTGAAGATGAGACATTCAGATGTTTCAACACCATTTTGCCCCGCTTTTTTATTTTGAAAAGCTGTCAGGTAGAACTGCATCAATACCGTCAAAAGCGATTTAAAAGCCCGAGGCGTCATGAAACCTTTCATGCTCCCATTCCGTTGAAGATATTGCTCGCCGGAGAGACGGGTAATGTTTCGTGCAGATTTCTCATGACTCTGCAAGATGGGAAGCAAGGAGAATCTGATCTTTTTCGATGGATTGCATTGTCGTATAAAAAGGAGGAGATTTTTTTAAACTAAAACTTTTATAAAAAGGAACATGCATGTTCGATGGTTGAAATCATTCACATTTTGTTTGGCATTATTTAGGTTTTATACAAGATTGCGTGTATTCTTTCCCAACAAGCATGCATG
Organism: Temnopleurus reevesii; assembly: GCA_036244855.1. Lineage (NCBI taxonomy): Eukaryota > Metazoa > Echinodermata > Echinoidea > Temnopleuroida > Temnopleuridae > Temnopleurus > Temnopleurus reevesii. Next base: position 119,290 of record BQKZ01000793.1, read on the forward strand.
CTTCATTTCAACAAAATATTGAGTAAGTATTGAGTTAAGAGTGCATCCTTGCCGTAAGAATTTGTTCATTCCATATTGCACACGGAAAAGAAAACGTTCCAAAAGAGAATCATATCTATATTAACGGACACCCACCCTAAATCTGAATTTGTTAATTCCATTTTAAAGCTGCAGTGAAATACTCATTAAAAAGATGCTGGCTTATCAGTCCAATATCAATAATACACTTTTGCAGTTTAAATATCATGAACACGTTAAATTCATACAATATTTTTGGTAGGTTCCCTAGGAAAATTATGAAAATCGTCCACACATCTGAATTTGATTTATAAATAAGTTGTGTAACATTTTGAGATTCAAATTGTTACCGAATAATTACAAAAATAAATACTTGAAAAAAAAAGATTGTTACAAACTTCAAACTGCCAAAAAAAAACCCTACAAGTGCTGCAATCAACAAGAAATTCAGCACTTTTATAACAAAACATTATTTTATCAAATCATGAAACTAAATCGAACACTGTATAAAGTTAATGGCGAGATATATCTTCATATAATTTCCATAAAAGTGAAATTTTCTTTCAAGAAATCTCATCGCCTTTAGGAAAACAAGTTTTTCATTCTACTCCAATGAAAAGGATTATGGCCTTTGATTATCACGCCTCCGTCTTTTCCCACCCACATAATTACTTATCATAATGCCAGAATTCCTCGGAGAGGTTATAGTATATTGTTTTACAAAATGACATAGCAATCAGTTATTCCGTGCAAGTAGTGGGTTTTCGAAATTAGTGGACGTATGATTGACGGTAGAAAACTAATGCGCATCCGATATGCGCATTAAAACAAGTGCGCAACTGATATGCGCATTATTTGTTGCGCACATTCGATGCGCACTCGTTTTCTACCGTCCACATTTTCTCCGGCAACGAATTTGAAAACCCGCTAATGTAAAGAGAGTCACATAAAAGAAATTATAAAAATCGATTAAAGAACAATATGTTTGTGATTACTTTTACTTCACCATGTTCACGCTATCACTATAAAACATATTATTGCTCGATAATCAATGCATCCTTTGATATTGCATTTTGTGACGTCAGAATCGCGTGACACTTTCTATGGAATCACTGAATACAATTTCTGCGTCAAAATAATTCAAAGTGGCGTTAGAAAATGTTAGGTTATTGAAATCATCAGCAAATTATGACTGGAACATGATAAAACCAACAATATGATGTTATAACCCTGAAACTGTCAAAACGCTGCAATTTGCCATAAAAAAAATAACGTTTTTGAGAAAAAAAACGATATACAATATATATATATGACGATAGAAGATTCGTCAAATACAATGCGGGCAATTACAATTGCACTACGACAAATCCCATCAACCTTCTGAAATTGAAATTAATTTCTTGTTGCCATGACAAGGATCATGATTGTTGACTATTACACCCGCGGCTAAACCTTATACCACCCACATAATAAATATAATGTGTAACTACTCCCTGGAGTGGTTGCCGCATATTGTTTTACATAATTTGATAATGAAAGCAATACACGTTTAGCACCACAAAACTTTATTGTGATTTGGGGGATCTGTTCGGTCCTATGAATCCTCTGTAAATTCTTCATAGCAAATGGATAATGCAACGCCTGTCTTTTATAACCTTGAATCTTACAGAATTTCTTTGTAAAAAGAATGCGTGTTTTTTTTTTTTTGGGGGGGGGGGGGGCAACGAAAAGACGGTGTCTTGATTGATCACAGTAAAGGGTGAGATCGAATATAATGCGGGTAATTACAATAGTCTTACGATAAATTTCATCAACTTTATGAAAATTGAAATTAATTTGTGTTACAATGACAAGAATTATTACTGTTTATCATCACACCCACGACAGATCATTTTCCCACCCAAACATAACTGTTATAATGTGTAACATCTCCCTGGGGAGGTTACCGCATATTGTTTTACGTCAAGAAAATCAATACCCTTTTCTATCACGAACTTCAGAGTGAGTGGATATTCGCGTATTGATTTTTATCTCGTGTTTTTACTTGCATCATTATCATGACAAAGTGTGCCAAGTACTTGCTGATACGGGGTATATATATATATATATATATATATATATATTTTTTTTTTTTTGCCAAATAGAATGTGAAATTTGAATTGAATATTGTTGGGGACAAGATGCACTCAATGGCTGGTAGTCAAATGTCATTGAAATATTCATACACAATTATTGATAGTGAAATAAAAAATATTGTCATGATAGCTGCCACAAAATCGCCATGTGACATCAAACTTGAAGGACTCTAAATAAAAGTAAAGAACCCCTTCCACAAGCCTGACCTACCCCTCCCCCCCCAAAAAAAAAGAAATAAAGAAATGAAAATTGGCAGCTTGTTTAAAGTGACATGAGAAACAATGGCGCACTTGAAATTTATGATTAAGAGAATTTAATACAATATATTTAAAGTAGTTGTCAAAAAAATAACGGAGTACCAACGTACTATCATCAATAAATAAAGCCGAATTATACCAGACAGCATTACTTAATTACGTGTAAAAATGGAATAATTGTTTTGAATTGCGATTTCAGAAAGAGAATCATCCCCTTATCACATTTGTGAAAGATTTCTGCCATCGGTGATATTACATGCTTGTGGCAAATCACGATTCTTAACACTGATTGGTAAAACTTTTAGATATTATATAGGTTAAATAGCAACAGTTTCATTTGTCCATTTGTTTTCTGAAATAGGCATTTATAAATATAATTCCGAACAAATTAGGTAATTCTATGAAAAATAAATACATAAATAAAACATTTGGAGTTCGGTATCATACGGATATCAATAATAATCTTTAATTTCCTGCTCAAATACGGTCTAACAATCGATTAATTCTAGTTTCGCCTGCTTCACCAGTTCATACGACAATTTAAGTCCATTTGCGTATCCCCATCAAGAAAACCTCACAGGCATTTAATCTATTGGCCTCTGTTGCGCATTACAGCGAAGAAATAGTCATGAATTATAGATGAGGATGTTACCGAAATAGTGAGAAGCGTTTTATCTTCATGAACTTCAGCTCCAGGTACTTATCCCACCGGCATGGAAACGAGTAAAAAAGATATTTAGAGGGAATTTCCGTTTTTCTATGTAAATAGCATCTTGAAGAGGAAAAGAAGATGAGAGGAAATCATATTTTAGATGAAGCTTGTGGTTGAAATACATAAATTCGCCATTTCTTTGTAGCGCGGACAAACCGCAAAGCGATTATCATGATTATGCGCATTGGATTGGAGTAGCATATTGCGGCGTATTAAGGTGGATCGCTCATAATACCCTCCCGGGTGAAAGCCCCCTCTCTGTAAAGCTGTGATATACAAGTTTAAGACTTGACACTTTGGCGAGGTTTTCCTGCGCGCCGGAGGGAGCCATGCATAATTGTTCTACAAGCTGCCAACGCCGAAATGCAAATCGAATTTCGGAATCTTATGAATGATTCATGGCTACCATACGATACACCGTGAGCAAAAGGGACAAAGAATTTTGGAAAAAGTTGACGACATTCATTCATTACAATGGATTAACAATGGCTAGACACACAGAAGAAAATTCACCCCTCTTATTCTTCTGCAATATGTCGAACAGAAGTCGCGCAATGAGGGTGGGGGTACCATTAATTTCTTTTGTGTGTATCGAGCTATTTTGAATGCTTGAATGAAGTCATTTACTTTGTCCACAATCCTTTGTTCTTTCTGCTCACAGTGGATAGTTGTACAGAGATGGCGTACACTCTTGTTCACGAATCGCACTTGTCTGTACCACAGTGTGTTTGACATATGAAATATTAAATGGACCTAGGGAATTACGCTAATAATGCATATGGAAGAATACGCAATGTGCTCAGTGTTTCTCAAAAGATGTACTCGCTTGGGTGAAGTGTGCTCAGCTGCCCTTTTAGTGCACATGTAGGAATTTTATAAAGAGATCCGGAGATTGGTATATACGCTTTTTTAAGATGGGCAAAGGTTGCTGGAACAATTGTAAAATTATTTCATCATTATTGCATCGTTATTTTAATCTAAGCATAACAATTTATACAAGGGACGGAGAAATGGCCGCCGCATTATTGCGGACATATACATAACGATGATCATTTGTTCACTTTCAAATCGCGTGTTGTCCGGTCTCTGCTAACTATATTCATTGCAAACATGTTAATTTTGTATAGATATGTATAGATTGCATTTTAAAGACAATATTCTTTAATGTATTAATCAAAGGTTATCAAGCTCTCCTTTAATTGCATCTATGTTTAACGATACCTAAAATCAGACGATTTAAATGTCTGGCTATTTTTGGAGAAATTTTCATTTCCAAGTTTTAGCGTTAGTATTATGCTAAAAGGGGTGCACAATTTTAGCTGATGATCATTTATTTTTTATTTATTTATTTATCTATTTATCTATGTTTATGTCTATTCACTAATTTATTTTGCTTATCGGCTCCTAGAGGAGCACAAAGATGCTAGATTGATCGGGGCCCCGGGTTTTTTAAATCATGGGTGCGCACAGGTTCTGAGACTATTTTGGCATTGGGCAACATGTCATTCTCGGCGTTATCTTGCTTGTGTGCAGTATTTTTTTTTAACGAGACGTCTCTTTTATCTCATTACCAACATGTAAATTATTCAGACCCCACTTGTAGCAGGTGTTCTGGTGCTACATCGACCTTTTCTCATGTAAGAGAAAATTAGATTCTCCGAGGAATACCAAATACTGTTGCACGAACTTGCATCTACCTTACAAGTCAAAATACTCCCTCCCCCCCCCCCAAAAAAAAAAACCCCGCAGGATTTGAATTACTTTGCATAAACGTAGTCAATAGACACCCCTTTTTCATTGCCAATTCTACAATTCCATTTCCTGAAGAAAAAAAAAGATTTTTATAATTTTCTTAAATTTTCTTTGTAGTTGCACTCCATATCTTTAGTACCCCAAATTAATGTAACGTAAGTTTTTTTTTCAGTAAATTTCTTACATTTCTCAGGCGATTTAACAAGTCGATCATTCAATTTCACCAAAATAATGTTCGCACACTGCCTGAAATCAAATGTTAAAATCTTTTGTTTTGAAAATAACTGAAATAAATTATGAAATAGTTCAACTATGGAACCCCGACCACACATCAAGCTGTTAGAAAGTCCCGACCTCTCGTATGTGTTATCTACTGCTTTAAATATTATGTCTATTTTTGCTCTCTATTGTTTTTCAAATTTATTCATTTATCTATTCAGAATTCTTCATACAGACTATCTCTTTTAATAATAAAATTAATCTACCACAAGTTTTGGAAAATAATAAATCCGAACCTGTATTTTATTCATTTATTTATACATGTATATCTGTTCATATTTTACCAGGGTAGCAATTTCCACAGTAATAGGGCTTCAATAGGGCCCTGGAGCACACTACAATATATACAGTTAAAATAATAAGAATGAACGTGCATGAATATCATTGAAGAAACTGAGCCCACTCGTTTAAAAAGTAGACATATTGGTGACACAATCGATGCAGACAAAGGGCTGAACATCATTATAGATGCTGAACATGTTGGCAAATACACTCACGTAATCCTAAGCCCCTAATGAAATTATGATTATTGACCCACCTCTCCTGGCCAATCTGTTCGCTGTGTGCTTACGTCACGTTAATAACGTGATTACTCCTGCAGAGGGCTATCCGGGAGTGTATAGTTGCTAACATTCAAGCAAATGCACAAACTCACATTATTACTGCACATACTCGGACACAGATATAAATAACACACACACACGCACACGCACATAAATAACCCACGCACACGCTCGCACTTACGCCGTCTTCACGCACGTACCCACACACATGCAAGAACACCCACGTTACATGCATACACACACAAACTCAGTGAACATTGTATTCACACACCCTCTCACACATAAGCGTATGCACACACACACACTTACAAGAACACACCCATGCACAAGCACACACGCACATTTCACATGTACACAAACGCACAAACTAAAAGATTGCACTAAAAAGCTTTATTATATTAACGTAATAAAATAAACAATAGAGCTCTTTGATTTGCACATGAGCTCACGCACTAACTGACATGCAAGAACACACACACACACACACACACGCACATGAATACATGTACGTTTTGTTAATGTTACATTTTTAATTCCTTCACATGCAAATGCACACATACTCACACCAACTCAAACACACCTACACACACCCACACATACGCACACAAACACACACATCCAAAACACACGTGCAAACAGGAACGCACACACGCACGTGAATGTTCCATGAACGTGAAATTAACCCACGTAAATACGCCAAAACACGACGTATGTTGTATGTCTGCATAATTATATAGGGTCAAAAATAATTGGTAAGACACGAGATCAATCGGCGATTGGGATGCAGTGTGCAAACAATTGACATCATTAAGTCTTTTGTTCAAAGCAGAACTAATCAACGAGAATTGTCGATCGCCAACCCAAATTAATCTAAAATGTCGTGACGTGGTTCGTAAGTATTATTTGGGTTGAACTTTGGTAATTCAGACTGACATGACTGATTTCGACTTCATTTGGTGATATTCCACGATGAATTGATACAAATATTTTTGTAGCAGAATTGTTTTCTTAAATTGTTGTTATTCCTTTCAATTAAAGTGAACCGAAAAGGGAAAACATTAAAATATATATTTTATTTTCTTCGACCAAGTATAGTCATGATCCCTTGGTAAATCAATTTTACTATTGAAAGGGCTACCCTGTAAAAAGAAGGCCTAAATAAGTCAATAAATACGAATAGTCTACAACGTAAGCCACTTTAACGAGCACACTTATTCAGGTTGTGGGTTCGAAACCCGGTCGCCTCTTAGGAATAGTAATTTCCACTGGCTAAACTATTCAACTTTGAATTATATCATTGCTTTTCCTAAAATTGAGTCTTGATATACACAAGTAAGTTATGGTTGTAGGCGATTCATATTTGTGTTCCAAAACAATAAAATAGAAGTAAAATTTGGCGCGTATAGAACAATTATAACCCTAGGTTTTCTCCCCAGTACCCTGCTTCCATACACATATACATTTTGTTCAAATTTCATGATCAATTAAAAAAATACTTAGTGATCGGTATTATAAATGAATAGAGTAAATATTGAGCTATATGTCCCATTTATACTTATTCATGCTCATAAGGTGAATGCCTAGGTAAACACCTGACGCCTCTAATAGCCATATCAGCCAAAGGGTCAGGACCCCGCAACATGAATATTTCCAATCAGTCGCAAGACTTATATCAATCGTAAGTCTATGATAAATCAGGTACCAAACATGCCAAAGTTTGAAACTGATTGCAAACTTGGTTTATGGTACGGACCCCTGACGATAAAAAAAATTAAAGGGTATATACCCAGGGTGTTCACAAACACCGGGTAAACAACGAGTAAGTTTAAATGGAATATTAATCTCTGAAAGTTCTCGTCTGGTAGAAAAAAACACTTTCTGCCTCTTACATGTTTGTATTGTTGCTTTGAGAAGTTGTTGTTATTATGTTTGATCATTCCAATCTTGTGTAAATATTGTAATTTGTATCTTAATTGTGTTGAATCATATAGTTATTGTATATATTGTAATTTGATTAGATTTTGTTATTAAAAACACAGAATTATTTATAAAAAAAAAAAGGACAGTGTATGTGTGACTTGAGCTTTATAATGGCAGGCAGTTTCATCGATCATGGATTTTATCATTAACTACAAGAGTTATTAACAAGTCTTTAAACTTTGATCCGTTTTGTCTTCCGCCAACTCGTAATGTGCATACTAATGAGGACAGTCACCTTCACTATGAACGGAAGGAATAAAGGAATGGGACAAAGTAAATAGCTGCATTCAATCCTTCATAATGGCTTCATGATCACAAAAGAAACTAACTTCCCCGTTTATCGTCTGACAGATGCGACACGTGTTCAACAATTTCTCAACAGAATTAAAAGGGAATGAACTTCCATTTTGTGCATCGAGCTATTGTGAATGCTCCAATAGAAATCATTTAAGTTGTCCAAATTATTTGTTACTTTTGCCCAGTGCTGCAGTTGATAACCATTGTCTCTGCAATGTGCTCTCATGTAAATAGACTACTTTTGTAATGTATTCAAATTTCATGCACGCTTTTTTGTTAAACGCACAATGACAAATTATTTGTTCACCGGATATAAAGTAATAGAAATTCAATAGATGGAATGTGGAAAGCATGCAGTGGTTGTTCCTAGGTCGGTCAAGCTACAACGTTTGTCCAACCTAGAAACACATGTATGCAAGTAGCATTCTGATTATTGTTCCCTCGTTATTTTTTGACAGCTAAATAGGCGGGTTTACTTAATAATATAATATATATTCAAATGTATGTGCGTTTCTTGCTACCGAACGTAGTTACGTGCTATTCCTTAAACCGTTTGATAATAATAAGACTACAATACTTGCAATCCAGTTTGCATACATTACTTGTTGCAATGTCGGGCAAGCCTCGGGCAAGCTTTCGGGTTGTCAAGAACAACTTTTGTGTTAGAGGTATGCATAAAATTTGCATCTATTAGTAAACCCGCCTATTATAACATAGGTCGTCTTTGGGAAAATGTGAATATATTTGAATACATTACGGAAGTGGTCTATTCAGACAAATCTATTCATGTTTGCCTGAATACAAATTGCATTAATTAGTATTCCAAGGTTCGATAAACATTGTTGCTTGTCCAACCTAGCAACAACTACTACATGGAATGCACTATTTGCTATCACATGTAAACACATGCTTTCGCATTATTTTGGCGAAGACGTAGGAGTAACATAAAGATTATGTAGTCACGAAGCAATGATCAAAGAAAACATTCAATTCATTTTTTCATTCTCTTAATTCGCTGAATTTTTAATGTCAAGGAATCTTTCGCAATCAAGAAACGTAAAATAGAATCCATGGACAATACAAGACGCCAACCGTTTCGGAATGTGCACGAAGTCAAAGAAATGTGAATAGCGCAGCAACTGAACAAAATATGCGGGTTTACTTATCAGTCAAACCTGTCTACAGAGGCCACCCCAGGGGAAACAGAAAAAGTGACCACTGTAGACAGGTGGCTTCTATAGACAGGTTCTATAACATGCATTTTTCACCTGGAGGGAATCAATTTTAGTGGCCAATATAGACAGGTGGTCACTATAGACAGTGGCCACTATAGAGAGGTTTGACTGTATATTCAAATTTATGTGCGTTTAACGTAGTTACGTGGTATTCCATAGACCAGTTGATAAGAATAAGACTATAATACTTGTAATCCAGTTTGCATACATTACCTGTTGCTATGTCGGGCAAGCCTCGGACAAGCTTTCGGGTTGTCAAGAACAACCTTTGTGTTAGAGGTTTGCATAAAATTTGCATCTATTGGTAAACCCGCCTATTGAGAGCGAACATAACAAAACCGTACTCTCAGCCATTAACTTTAAATAAAAGCCTTGAATTCATATGCAAATATACTTCGTGCATATTCCGGAACGCTTGCATGGCATCTCTGACCATTGCGCAATATTCACATTCATAGTTTTAATGACCATCATGACCATCATGACCATTAGAAGCCACACCATGACAGGACCATATCTTTGTAATATGCCCATATCTTTGTAAAAAACATATTCTGTGATAAAAATACTTGAATTTCAAAACATGGGAGTTCACATGCAATGCCTCTTGCTTGGTCGGGCAAACTACAATTTTGTCCTACATACTTTGGAAAGATAACACATCTTCATGGCGGGACTCGGGGTCCGGCATTACGAAAATTGTACGAGGATAAAAATGATGTGGTATACATCGTCAGTTTTTTGTTCTGAAGTTTCGAATGTCTACTTTGCCAAATGTTTTATCTTGCCCCAAATTAGCAAGGACTTATACACCAAGAAACACATTGTGCACTTTCCATATTCTATAACTTTACACTAAACATGTATGCATAACTTTTTATTGCAATGTGAAAGTAATCTAGTGCCAGTTATTAATGAATACAATTATAACAGCGGTCTTACAGTGCAAACGCATGGAGTCACAAACGATGATGAGTTTGATGAAGTGAATATTAATTTCATGAATATGAACTGTTATATTTACCTCGATAGTCGTGATACTGGCAGCCAGTTCAGCGGCTGGATAATTTCCTTTGATTGAAAGAAATACCAATCCAAAGCGCTAAAGAAGAAACGGGAACCCTCGAAATCGAAGGAAGAGCAGTTTGTTGAATCGCCCCTTTGGTCCCTTTTAGACACAAAAAGTATTTATAATCCGTAAGAATTAGTAGCCTGGGGAACGTCGAGGCGTTGAGAAATATTTCAAAGCACGAGTCGGCGATAATCAGGTATAGAAATTACCCTCGGGGTATCTGGATGCCAAGTTACCTAGGTGATGGGGGGCATATTATGTGATATGCCACGGTCTATGTTCCTTTTATGATTCCTGGGCGAGAATAAACGAGATTTGTCCAAAGGAGATGCGATAGGTCAGGATCGACACTGGAGCAACAAAAAATCCGAAAAGGAATGTCAACAATAGAATTTGACGATGCGATAATGCAACAGTATTGGCTGCACAAAAAGCTTTGACGGAGGCATATGCAATGCATGGATTTCATATAGCGTGGCGCTTCTCCTCTCTATACACGCATCAAGCTACGTTCATGCCACTGTGCGCTAATGCAATAGACGATCAATGAAAAAAATCAACCATTCCGGTCAGTGACGTCAGAGCGATATCTCACGCCTGATTGGCTGGTTGAATGATGGGGAGGAGGAGGGAGATGCATGTGTCTTGTCTTCAAATCGCAAGGGAGATAAATGCTGGGCCAGCGATGCAATATTCGTGCCGTTTCCTCGATATTACTTGGTCAATACTCCGATATGTGTCATCTTTCAAATGTATGTGTAGCTGTGCAAACAATGTTTACATTAGGAAGAATACAGATAATAATTGGTCTAAATGCTACAATTTACATATATTTTGTATCAAAAACGCAATGAAATGACAAATTTCACACCTCCTATGGTATTATCAACGTATTATCTAGTTTATTAACATTTATTTTCCTTCGTATTAGGGGCCGATGTTCTTTAATGGAGAACTTAACTGAAACGAAAGGGCTGTCAGTGGATGGAGAAAATGCAATGATCAACTGTGAAAATCGGACGATCAATTCAAAAGTTATGATTTTTCAAAGTTTTTATTAACATCCTCATAAGCTCCTAAGGCCCCGGTCACATAAGCCCGGAAGCAACACGATTCAACATGACTCTTTGTTCAGTTCACAGTCAGCTGCCTGTGGACAAAGAGTCGTGTTGAATCGTGTTGCTTCCGGGGCCCTATGTAACCGGGGCTTTAGGTTGGCACCCCACAGGCGCAAAATGGCTGCCAATGAGAACTCTTCATTCACTTTGAACACAGAAATTTACCTATTCTTCTTTTTGTAGAAAAGTAGAGAAAATTTTACTTTTTATGTTCAATTCAAGTATAATACAAACATACTAATTAGTTCTGCATGCATTTTTGCGATAAATCGTGTTGATTCCATGTCGACTTTTCTCTCAAAATGAGCAAAATGTTTCATTCACGACGCTGTAAGATTGTGAATCGAAATACATTAAGTGTCAGTCAGTGCATCATAATAACACGGAAGATCATTCACGGATATTGTGTTTCTTCATTTAGATACATTCATTTTCAAAAACAAAATTTCATTAAAAACCTCATAAAATGACTTAATAAATCACATAACGTAATATCATATGTACAAGCTTGTTTAGGAAAAATATATCTAAAAACAAAAACAAAGGAAAATCTCCATCATGATTTCATGGCGCAGCATTGTGTTGGTTATACAGGCATTCTACATTAAGAATACATACAGAAATTCATTCTACTTTCAACAACAATCACGCAAATAACTTTCTGATGTGCATAAAAGGATAAAATCTCAGGAAAGCGTCCCTTTTCATCTAAAAAAATATATTATCTACAAAAAAAGGGCACATGGAGCGCCAGTCACGGACGTTATGTGGGTCAGTACTGATGAAGATTATGCCCCAGTCACATATGACCCCGGAAGCAACACGATTCACCCCGACTCGTTGTTCTGAGGCAGTTAACTGTGAATTAACAAAGAGTCGGGGTGAATCGTGTTGCTTCCGGGGTCCTATGTGACCGGGGCTTAAGGAAAGAATCCTCTTTCATTAAAAAATTATTATCTACCAAAAGGACCAAGGAGAGCCAGTCACGGAAGTTATGTCACTCAGTTCTGATGAAGGTAGATAAAATAAAAATAAAAGTACTGAATCATTAATTCTAATAACACAAATGATAATCTGATGCTCATGAAGTCATACAGCTTTTGGAAAGATTTAACTCATAGAATACAGTCTAGATTTGCGAATACTTATTTATTCTACTTTCAAGAACAATCACGCAAATAACTTTCTGAAGCTCATAAAATGACAAGATCTAAAGCCCCGGTCACATAGGACCCCGGAAGCAACACGATTCAACACAACTTTTTGTTCTGAGGCACTGTGAATTAACAAAGAGTCGTGTTGAATCGTGTTGCTTACGGGCCTCTATGTGTGACCGGACCTAAGGAAAGAATCCTTTTTCATATAAAAAAAATATATTATCTACAAAAAGGGCACATGGAGCGCCAGTCACGGACGTTATGTCAGTACTGATGAAGGTAGATTAATTAAAAAAATATATAAGCACTGAATCATTTATTCAAATCACACAAATGATAATCTGATACTTATGAAGTCATACAGCCTTGGACAAGATTTAACTCATATAATACAGTCTAGATTGCGAATACTTATTTATTCTACTTTCAACACGACTCTTTATTCTGAGCCAGTTAACTGTGAATTAACAAAGAGTCGTATTTAATCGTGTTGCTTACGAGCCTCTATGTGTGACCGGGACCTAAGGAAGGAATCCTTTTTCATGAAAAAAAAAAGATTATCTACCAAAAGGAAAAAGGAGCGCCAGTCACGGACGTTATGTGGGTCAGTACTGATGAAAGTAGATTAATAAAAAATATAAGCACTGAATCATTTATTCAAATGTCACAAATGATACTCCGTGGCTTTCCTATATATAAAGTCATATATATACGATATTATGTGGGTGAGTAAGGATGATGGTAGATGAAATAAAAATAAAAGTATAAATCATTTATTCAAATCACTCAAATGATAATCCGAAGTCATATATGATATAGTATGTGGGTGAGTAATGATTATGGTAGATAAAATAAATGAAAATCAAAGTAATGAAACTAATCACATAACAGATAATCTGAGGCCAATTGCTCGAAATGGTCTTAGTTATCCTCTTCATGCTAAGACGTCTTGATTTCTTGTGCCATCCTCGTAACATAGACATTAGCATTAGGGTCGATACGACTATGTTAAGAGGGTGGCGCAAGAACTTAAGACGCCTTAATAGCATGAAGAGGATAGCTAAGACCATTTCGAGCAATCGGCCCCTGATGTTTATGAAGTCATACATGAGAGAAATATACAAATCAGGTTAATGAAAGACAACGGAAATGTCCATCTTGAGATACCCCATGGAGAGAATCACCTTGGCTTCATGAAAAAAGAGAACACGCCTACATAGCTAATCGACTTAGGTTCACGGTATACTTTATGTTTACGTAAAGAATCACCTAAGAATGATCCACATATATTCTGTCAGACGGAAAATAAGATTCCCTTTGGAAATAATCAGGCCTAGTATTCGATGAGAATGAAATGAATCAGCTTTAATAATAATATCTACAACCAAGAAAAATGAAATATTATTTTTAGGGCTTATCGAGGAATAACGACTATGAATACCATGAAAGATGATTTATATGATTATAACCACATGTGCCAATATTTTTTCCTCGTGGATCGGCTCATCGTCCCCCCGGATCATTCTCACAAGAATGACAAGAAAGCAAAAAAAAAAAACCCACACAAGGATGAAAGATTATTTTACACCAAATATGAGCTTAAAACAAAAAGAAAAATATTTTCAAGGATTTTGAAGCCCTTAAGTGAGCTGACAAAATGGCCTTCATGAATGTGGGCAACCTGCCCTCAACCAAAAGCAAAAGTTTGCGCCCCTCGGTTGGCTTCATTGTTGCCTAATCGGGGGGGGGGGGGGGGTGGCGCCCCCGATACCCAGGATGCGTGCATGATAATAAAAGAGGAAATGATAACCTCGGATTCATGAAATAATGCAACGTTCCTTGCATCAGACGCTGTACCTGAACCAATCAGATAAATTTATACCACCGATAGAGGGCATCGTGTGACCACTTAAAACATAGCAAATTGATTCGAGCAGCGGACAAAACCGCCAAGCGCTTGAAACGGGATATGATGAAAATCCCCGATGATGATGATGATGATGATGCGGAGGAGGAGCAGTAAGAGGAAGATGATGAGAAGGAAGAGGGAGGGGATGATGATGATGATGATGACGATGATGATGATGATGATGATGATGATGATGACGATGATGATGATGATGATGATGATGATGATGATGGAGATGATGATGATGATGATGGTGATGACGATGATGATGATAACGATGATGAATATGATGATGATGCAGGGAGGAGAAGGAGAAGGAGGATGACGATGATGGTGATGATGTGATGGTAATTGTGATGATACTGATGTAAATGATATTGAAAGTTTTTTTTAGCATGCCTCTCCATTACTGTAACTTAATAAGCTTTGCTGCTCAGATATCTAATTTATATGTAATATGTAATTGTTGTTATTTCTGTTGCCAAATCATTACAATTATTTCATGTTCAAATTGTGAGAATGTTACTGAAATGGAAAAAAATAAATCAAAGCAATAACGACGACGAGGACGATATTGATGATGATGATGATGATGATGATGATGATGATGATAACAATAATGACAATGGTGATGGAAACTACGTTAAGTAATATCCATAGAGGTATATAGCCGGCTATATACCGCTATGGTAATACCCCAAAATCCAAATCAATGCCGTGTTGAGGTACTCATACAGAGCGCCCTCTTAGACTTATCTGAAATACCTTAGGAAGCCTTAATTATAGCCACCGAGTGCTGTCATTCTTTGCCATGTTTGCTGTATCTACATTTATTTTTGCCTCTAAGCTCTAATCAATTTTCGTTGAAACATCTTCCATGAAATGATACACACCAAGAAAAAAGGTGTATTTGTGCACCTTTAAGGGCGCAAAGTAATGTAACACTGGAAGCACATTTTAGAGTACAATATTACATCCCTTTCATAAAGATGCAATATTTTACAAAATACATGTATATAAAAAATGTGGCAGTTGTGGAGTTTGAACCCGCTTCATTCCAAAAGAGATGATTTACCAACCGAGCTGCTCGCTGCTTTCGACCCGATGGACAGTTGAAAGGAATAACAATCCATTTCCCGTCAAAACATGTTAAACTAATTCGCCCGTGACAGTTCTTGGGCCTGTAACATAAAAGAGATACGATAGATTTTGCAATTAATCGTATCTCTATGGTACATGTTTTGCCATAGACTTACGATAAATATTTATCGTAAGTTTAATTGCATCTTTTATGTTACAGGCCCCTTGTGTCACAATGTCCTTCGAACAGTAAGAGCCGATAGACAGCTCAGTTGGTAAGTCGTCTGCCCTGGAATGAAGCGATTAATCAAGACACGGATTCGAACCCTACAGCTGCCGCTATTGTAGACAGAACATTTTGTAGAATCTTTCAGCTTTCTGAAATATATGTATTATTCCACCCATCCGTTCTCATTGGATCAGGAAACCAGAATGAGTGTTAGTTTTTACAAAAATGCCAATCATTTCAATTCATACGACTCTTGCTAATTCAAATTTGTCACTATTGTTTAACCGGAGTTGTGCAATATTACTGATCTTGAATAGGCCGTTTTAATGTGGTAAAGAACTAGTGTATTTTGGGAATCGAGCCATCAAGAACAAAATAAGTGCATAATTTCTGTCATTCAACGAAATGCACCACCATCAGCAGACTTCATTATGCATTACTCGAGTCATGACCCACATAACACCCGACGAGTCACGCAAGAGGTGTCCAAATAACCATGCATCCACACTTTAGCGAAGCCTCATTAACCAAAGGGGTGTGAGGTGCCACACCAACGGGAATATATACGTATGGGACTGAACTGGATTTCTTGTCTTTCCAGTCAAAATAGACAGTTGAAGGCCGTTCATCGGGGTCAGTGGGCTACAATGCTAAATAAACCTGGGGCCAATTTCACGAAATGGTCAAAGCTATCCTCTTCTCACTCAGACGTCTTGACATTTGCGGCCACCCTCAAAACATAAGAGGTTAAGACGTCTTAGCAAGAAGTTATAGCTCAGACCATTTCGTGTAATTGGCCCTTGAATATCAATTTCAGGGCTAAATACAAGGTATGTCGAAAATGTTGAAAATGAAGTTGTGGCAATATACGTCGTTATTTGCAGAGGGGGTCACAGAGATGGTGAAAGGAGGAATACATTAGAACAAACGTTATTTTTTCCTACTACTCATAAAATGAATATTAAACATATTCAGAGAAGAATAAAGACATTTCATTCAGCAGACTGCAGGAGCAGACGTCATTATGCATTACTCGAGTCATGACCCACTTTACACCTAATGAGTCACGCAAAAGGTGTCCAAATAACCATGCGTCCACACTCTAGCGAAGCCTCATTAACCAAAGGGGTGTGAGGTGCCACACCAACGGGAATATATACGTATGGGACTAAACTGGATTTCTCGTCATCTTTCCAGTCAAAAAAGACAGTTGAAGGCCGTTCATCGGGGACAGTGGGCTAGAATGCTAGACAAACCTGAATATCTATTTCAGGGTCAGATTCTAGGCATGTTCCTAGTGAATATGAAAGGTTGTGACAATGTTCACATAGGTAAAGTGTAAGAAGGGAAACATTAGAACCAACGTTATCTTTCCTACTTCTCATAAAACGTATATTTATTTACATATTTTCTGAATAACAATGACATTTTCTTCATTAGAAAAAAGGCAGACATCATTATGCATCACTCAAGTCAAGACCTACATAACAACCGACCTCTCACGCAAAAGGTGTCAGAAGAACCATACATCCACACTCTAGCGAAGCCTCATTAACCAAAGGGGTGTGAGGAGCCACACCAACGAGAATGTATCCGTATGGGACTGAACTGGATTTCTCGTCTTTCCAGTCTAAATAGACAGTTGAAGGCCGTTCACCGGGTTCATTGGTCTAGAAAACTAGAGACCGTTCCGATCTAGAGTGTTAAACCAACGGAAACCAGCGTAACAGAGACTAGTTTAGCTGCAGGTCTGAACGGGACACGATGTTACAAAATAGAACTTCCAATTTGCGAGGTAGATTTTCATAAAGGTAATAAAGGTTTGCGATTAATCGCTATTTGATTTTGCGATCAATTGCAAACTTTAGTACATGATTTGCCATAGACTTGCAATTGATATCAATCGCTATCAGATTAGCAATTAATCGCAAACCTTTATGTTACGGGGCCCCGGAAACAGTTTAGCCGACAGTTTGAACGCTCGAGAATCGTAAAGTTGATTTGAGTGGTTCAACCTTCAGGTGACCTTGAATCGCTTGCAAATGTTACACATATAGTCAATGGGATCTGAACAGGACACAACTGACCTTCCAAACTGGCTTTGGAAACTAGTTTAGTGGAAGCCGCTTTCAAAAACTAGGTCTGAACGGGGTCCGAGACTAGGCTCATGCTCGCCATCGGAGGTTTATACCAAGGACATATACATAACATAACTCTCATGAAAATGGAGACTATGCAATATTCATGACATTATTTGAAGAAAAGTATAGGTAAGGTGCAAGGAGGAAGATATCAGAGTCAATATTTCATTTGCTACGGTATGTTTTGAAGAAATGACAGCCCTCCCCCATTTCACGCACTTTAACGCAGATTCACATTTTTAAAAATCTTTTATTTTGATAGCTCGGTATGTCTAGAAACGTTTCCTCGATAACTAGACCACAAAGATGCAATCTTAACGTATTCATAGCAACTCACACACACACAATCCATGACAATCCAGTCTCGCATGTGGTTGCCATAGTAAAGTTATCCTTCAACAAAATATTCATTCACATTGTGCTGCACTCAACCCAGGTGAGGTAAATGGATACCGGCAGGAATATCAATTCCATGGAATGTTTGAACGCTGGTGGCGACGAGCTATAAAGCCAGTGTAATAATAATGCAAAGTGCATTGAGCACTCCACTGTAGAATGGATACGTGCGCTATTTATATAAATTGTATGCATTATTATGGCAAAAAGTTGAAATTTCCGAAGCCCCCATAGAGATAACGTTAATAAGCTTTCAATGTAATTGCAACCTCGACGAGCTAAAGCCAGGGTAGTAATAATGCAAAAGCACCTTTGGCACTCCAAAGTAGAGTGGATACGTGGGCCATATAAATTGCATGTATTCTGGGGCAAAAAGTTCACATTTTCGAAGCCCCTTTACTATTGATGAGCCCCCACAGAGATAACGTTAATAATCTTTCAATGTAATTGCAACCTCGACCCAAGCTCGAAGCTCCCGTCTCATTTCGTCACGGGTGCGATCATGCATTGCCCATTATTTTATGAGGGAATGATTCTTCTT
>BQKZ01000794.1:0-14813 GCA_036244855.1 Temnopleurus reevesii
GGGTCACCAGTTGTGTGTAGAATCGTGCATTACTATCCAAATAGCTTTATGAATCACTACGCAGAGTTTTTTTTTATCAGGCCTATCTCTCAGAAGGAGGTGTTGCTAGAAAGTTGCTATCATTTTGAAATAAATTGCAAATTGAAATAGTTTTTGCCTTATCCCGACAAAGATAAACACAGATTGCTGTGAAAAAACTTCACAGGCATTCTCGGGTAGGAATCAAAGCCACAAGCTCCTGATGCAAATTGAGACATAAGGCATGGTCAGTGCATTGAGATGAACGAACACGCGGCTGTGTCATTGCTGATCAACTGCAATATGGTACAAATAACAACTTTCTAGCAACACCCCCAAAGCCTTCTAAGAATATTTTCAACAGAATTCACTATACGTATACGTGAAAGACTTACCCGAAGCGCCTGCTGCCTGAGTCTCTCTGCGTCGCGCACCACGTGGGGTGCGGCGGGGGTGGAGGACACCAGACCTGGGGGCGGAGCTGCTGCGGCCGCGGCGGCGGCGGCAGACGGTGGCAGGAAGGAGTGCTGGTGGGTGTGTTGGTGCTGGTGCATGTGTTGGTGCATGTGAGTCTCTTGGCGTAGGTACGGAGGGGGGCCAACCGACATGCTGGGGTTGTGCGACGCCAGGAAACGGTTGTTGAGCTCTTGCCTCAGCAGCTCTTGTTGGTGTTGTTGCTGCTGCTGCTGCTGCTGGGGGGTGGGTGGCGGCTGGGGCTGGGAGGGCGGTCGCGCCGTCTGTGGCGGGGCTGGTCCACTCTCTGAAAGGAAGAGAAAAATAGAACAATGTTAATAAGTATTTTGTTAAGAAATTTTTTGTTCCATTTTGTTCCATTTACATCCAAAATGGCCATCTCGTGAAATAAGCCACCTTTATATTCCCTCGCACGTCTCTTTTGTGTACAAAGTCTATGGAGATACAATAAGTCCACGGCCGCTGACGAAATGAATGCAAGTCTGTGGAGGGGAGGACTATTTCACAAGAATGCCTCCAAAATGGTAAGGGGAAGACAGCAGCTGAGGCTAATAAAACTCTCTTCCCCACAAAAATGAAACTTAGATCAGAAAAGATGAATAAGAAGCATTTGTCAGTGACACTGTTTGTGGCATTGGTGGTTCATTGTTTACCTTCCAACTACTTCAGAAGATAATTCATGTCTGTCTAGTTCAAATTGCTTTAATTAACGGATATTATAGTCATAAATCATCCCAGGCTTGATATGATTTGCAAAAACCTGGCATTTGCATCTCCATAATGATAAATTTATCTTTATTTCTAATCAAAGGAAAAGAAGGAAGATAAAAAACATGGACAGAAATATCACTCAAAATGATTTCATTACAATACAAAGAACTGCATGTACAAATTATCTTTTGCGTCCAAAGAGAAATGTATTCCCAGAATCTGCATGTACCACATAGGAAACCCATGTTACTCATTTTCAATTGCAGTAGCCTTCCCTCGTAGGTAAACACAGAAATCTAAGTAAAGAACGAGGGAACATTATTAATGACTAGCTTGTCACTTAGGCAAATAAATGTACTACTCCCCACTTGTACGAAGCACACATTGTGGAAATGTCACATACTCTAGTAGCACTTATCACTAGCACCTTAATTGTTGACTCAGCGCCCTAGGAGCTAAAAATAATCACTCTGTATTTGTCATCGCGGAACATAAATGTTTGTCAGCTCTTAGTATAATGTGTGCTTAGTTGTAATTCATGCTTAAGACA
Organism: Temnopleurus reevesii; assembly: GCA_036244855.1. Lineage (NCBI taxonomy): Eukaryota > Metazoa > Echinodermata > Echinoidea > Temnopleuroida > Temnopleuridae > Temnopleurus > Temnopleurus reevesii. Next base: position 1,754 of record BQKZ01000794.1, read on the forward strand.
GAAGGGGGCGATCTACATCTGTCTATTACATCGCGGAAAGAATGACAGCAAATCAGTCCTCGACGCTAATGCAAATTTGCCCGCATCTGGAATATGAAGTCGTCAAATGGGAGCGTGTTTGCTCCGTCAACAAGCCGACATGTTCATCATCTAGCCCGGCTATCACATTGCCACCTGTATACACTCGCACACACACAGACGAACCACCATCAATCTATCTGGCACTGTCGCTACAAATGGAGCTTTAAATGTCTGAGGTTAAACTCGTGTATCATATTTCCAGACTCGCGCGATATTACAACGTGTCGACTCTAACTTCATCAATTTAGCCTCATAATGGGCTAATAATAACAGGCCATTAAGTCTAAATTGAGTACATTATCCATGCCCTATAGTCAGTGTTACATCCAAAGTGCACCAAACAGCGTGACGAGTAATTCCAATTATAGAACTCGTTACTCAGTCGTGCCTATCATTAGGACCGTGTTCGCAATCTACCTGCTACGGTAACACCCGATAAGGCTCTTCTCGATGTCGCCTTTCCCTTACGACTATTCCTTATTTCCCCCTACCAAGCATGAGTCAATGTCTTCATTTGAATCTACGTTATTGAGGGATTAAGTTGGGACTCGTCAAAAGCAAATTCAATTTGTCTCCTTTCCAACCGACCGTAATGACACCTCGGCGTTTGATTCGAGAATCAGATGCGCCCCTTCCTAATTGAATTAAGCGCTAATTAAGCGTGATTTGTCGCCCATTAAGTGACAGCGACTGGTAATCGAATCACGCCTGATGTGAAAGCGACATCATTCGGCTAATTGTCTGCGGGGCCGGTGGACAAATGTAAACAAGACGATTAAACGTTAACTTGTGTTATTGTTTGCCCGACCTTGGGGTGCAATTACTGATCCAGATGAGTGGTTGGGGGATTAATTGATATTCTACTTTCATACATAAGCAGGTTCCTATCTACAAAACAAGTCAAATTCAAAGGACTGCATCTCTGTCAAGACAGGGCCCCTTGGTAGATCAATTTCATAATATTGAAACGGCTACCCTGTTTAAAGAAGACTTAATAAATAAATATAAATATAAGACTTGTGAATATGCATAATCTTTCAAGTAAACAGTCTTCTGGTGAATCATAAAAATAATAATTATTTCAGGATTGTAAGGAGCTCAATCTGCCCTGCGTCACCGTAGGCACACATAAACAATTTAGGATTGTTTGCAAACAATTATCTATTCAAATTCATTTTCATTTTATCAGAAATTCAAAACAAATCCTAATGAGAAATGTGATTATCCTAATGTCCATTGCTTTTCTAAAAAAAAACAAACACATGGACAAATAATAACCCAAACAAAACAACAATGCAAAACACAGAAAATATCATAAAAAACCCTAAGCATAGTGTTACAGTTTTGGAGCTTTGACATTTATTAAAAGCTCACAGATAAATAGGGTTTACATTACTAAATGACCTTTAATCTGTCTTAAAGGAGGGGTAACTAGTTACCCATCAGTGCTAATCCAGCCTAATCCAATAGGATTAAAAAGTGATCTTCGTGTGATAAGGACAAAAGGGGTTTGAGGACTGCTTCAAATGGTGGTTTAGTGATAGTTTGAATTGATAGGGAATGGGCGAGATAAAATAAAAGTTTGACCTCAAGAATAATCTGGAACTGTTGGCATCTCTACATGTACGTACAGGTGACAATTAGTGCAGTCACCTAGAAAAATGTGTAAATAGGTTTGGATAGCTAGCAACATTCCATAATTCAAAATGAAACTTGTATATGAACAGATGAGGAAAGTCAGCTGAGAGCAAGTGAATGAAACTTCTGAAAAAAAAGATTCTTGGCAAGGCTTCGTGTTTGTTTTGAGTTTTCAAGTGATAATCCCAGGAAATGTTTCAACCATGTAGACGGCAGCAAAACAACCATGGAGAATCGCTCTCGAATTTCACCCCATTTTACAACGAGCTTGCATGTTCGCAGCGTAAGCGCCGAGTACTTCGTTTGGGTGAACCTCAAAACCGAAAGGGGGGAAATGGCAGAGACCGGATAGCTTACTTTTAAACCACAGAAAGGAAACAGTTCAATTATCTCATTTTGTCCTGGCAGTTCCCTTCGCTCTCCAACAAAACAATGCCTCCATCATCCAACGAGAATTAGGGGGCAGAAACATGAGATACATTCCGCTACTGTTTGTCTGATCTCCTTAAGCCGATGGATTTCCAATCAATGAAAAAGCCTTATCATTTCATGTTACGATTATCTGAAAATAGACATTATTCTTTTCAATGGGCTGTTCGGCAGACGTAGATAAATTAATGAGGCATTGATGTGGTCCGTGTAGTAAAATGATACCCATATCAATTTAGAAAATAAGTGAGGATGCAATTAAAATGATAGCGGCATGACAATATCTGATTATGTTTTTCTATTGATATCACAGAGACTCGTAAATATCTGTCGGCAGTATTCTATGTACACAAACATCCTCCTCGAATTACTGATGGAGAAATATGAGAGCAAATAGTTGACAAAGAGACATGTTTACCTTTAGGTATAGACATGAAATTAATATATTCTGTGCCTGATATTTACACATGGTGAGAGAATAGGCAAGGAATTCAATCCTGAATGTTCTTGTTTGTGCACTTTGGAAAAAAGTTCATCAAAAATATGATTATAAAATGCATATTCCACATCATCCTGACCAGCTGTTGCTTGAAATTTATATTTAGACACTTTAAATGACATCGGTTTAGAAAAACAATTTGAAGCTCTTTTTTATTTATTTATTCTTTTTTAATTTTTTTTTTTTATTTCTGTCAAATTATTTCCTAACCCTTTTTAACATGCACACACCACGCCTGTTTGGCAAAATATTTTGGAGCTTTATTTCCATTTTGTCATATTTCAAACCAAACTCTTAATTTGATGAAGAAAAATTAAGAAAACAAAATCAGTAATAGTATGAGTAATAATGGCTAAGAAATATGATTGCTGAAATGAATCATAACTTCGATGAGCAACGAATAAGTAAAATCATAAAAAAACAAAATTATTTTCTTTTTATGCAGGTTTGTTACCACAAAGACCTTTTGATACTTCTCAACCTCTTACTCTACTCACAAATACAAGTCACAGGAAATAGAGGATACCACGTACAAGCCAATAAAAATATCTTAAATATGACTGCCGGCAATCCTTGCATTATGCTTTTCACAGACCTAAATCCTAGAGTTCATCCATGGGGGCTTCTAAATTTAGCCCTAATCAGGCAGAATTTCTATACTCATCATTAAGATAGTGGGATCCCCAAGGCAATGTCACAGAGCTTAAATCATTGGGGGCTGGCGGAACAAACGACAATCCGCCTGAACGGAAAACTTTTTTCGGGGCAAATCAGGCATCTTTTCTAATTTCCACCGAGTCATATTTCATGGCTAACTTAGGGCTAGAATAGAACCACTTCCTCGCTTGTTAGGAATTGGGGACATTTCTGGCAAATTTCCCCCAATTTCCCCATCTCGGAAGAGGATAATTTATGACTACATCCTAATTTCCTTCCAAACGCTTAGTACAAATTCTCCTTTCTCTCCCTTTTTGGCATGATATTAATGTGTAGAGTTGTAGTGTTTACTCTCTTGTTGTCTTGGGAGTGTTGTGCACGCAAAGGAATGGTGAACTATATATCACCTTTCCAATATGTTGTAAGAATAATATTACTGATCATTAAAGAGAATCCTTCATACTATATCAGTTATGGGTCAAGTTCTATTGTTTTCCTTTAAATATAATTTCAATACACTAGAGAGTCATGTTCAGCTTTGGGCTTTGGGTTAGAATCTTCATTGAAAAATAAAAATCTTATTTATTTTTACATTTATGATGTAAGCAAAGATTTCAAAACTATTTAAAATATGCTGCAATAATCTATCCAAAACAGTACCATGACAATAGTAACAATAGTTGCTTACACAAGAAAGGTTATGTGGGACTGCAAGTCATGACAAATCCATTTTCTTTTTTTTCAAGTACTGTTCTTTATGCCTTTAATAATGCCATTCAGGAATTGTTAATACTATCAGATATAAATTTGGCCTAATTTGGTATTATAATGTATTCATATCTACACAAGATCTACAGTCTACAGCATAAAAATAAAAGGATATAGAGTAACAATATATCTATGAAAGATTCATGAAAAATATGTTATTGCTCATGGAATGTATTAGATAACGATATCAACGTGAAAGAAATACATTTGAAGAAATACTTGTATAACCGCTTCAAAAATAGTATGGGTCATTCGCTCTAACCGCAAAATCAAATTTAACGAAACACAAAGTGCAAAAGCACCTTGGGTTATTACTTCTTATGAGGAATCTCTATCCCGCGGCAATAAAATTTATTTAAAGCAATATTTGAGCAATATTTGAGCAATAGCCATGGCAATATAGACTGTAACGCTATCAAGATTTGCACATTCTTGAGTTATGATAAAATAAAAATTCAGCATTGGCCTGCAGTTTTCGAAATATCCATAAATTTTGAGACAGTAGATGATGCTCATTGTATTGTGAAAATATCAATCGACCACTTCTACTTTATTTTGAAAAATGTTGCTGCTTGGTTTAAATAGATATTTTGATAAACATATGCAATGCATGATGAAACGGAAAATATATTACATACTCCCAAGCATAGTTCATCCTTAAGTATCTCAATACCCGTGGTATGCAATAAACGAGGAATAATTTGGCAAATTGAAAACAAAATAATATTTGCCCTTTCTAATTCACCATCCCATAGATAAATAATCAAGCTTCATTTGATGATGGAAGAGAAATATTTATCAAATTATGGCCACGAAAATGACCACAGCAGAGGAAAGAACACTGCCCGTTGGATGACCTCTTAAAGATTTTGCGAAAAAGGAGAAGAAAGCACCCGCGACTGACCAGCTTTCGACCCAAAACGAGATTATGATGAACGTTAGGGGTGGCACGGGAAGGACAGCATTCCAGCAATCTCACTTACCTCATTCTGAGGCAATATAACCATGGATACAACTTCATTATACCGACAGTATGGCTGCCTCCTTTGAGCAAATTAGACCAAATTTGTGCACTCTCTTTCTGCACTATTCCCCAGACTTAAATCAACTCCCAATCCATTGCATTCGGCTAAACTGCATAAGCCCATTAGTTGCATGTTGACTCTGTCTTAAAGCTCGTTCCATTTAGCTCAAGTTATGGATAGATTGCTGTTAAATTATAGATTTAAAGCTCGGGGGAGTGACCTCGAGATGCCTTCGCTCGTACACGCATAAATTGCAATGCATGGTGGGTAAACAATTGTTGCATTATTTTCGTTTCATTTGCGATACAGCCATTAGTTTTTCTCTTCAATTTGGCCCTAATTCCACGCTGGATGTCACGAAAAGGGCAAGCTTTGCTGGCAAAGTCCCCCATGTTGTTGTTTGCCATTTGTTGACATTTCGTTTTGATTTCTCTTGAGCGTTCACCTAAATAGTCTTGTTACAAATGATTAGAAATACATTTATGAGTGCCTTGTGATGTTATAGTTCTTCTGATTCCAACATCTGTCAGTTCATTGTTTTTCTGATTGAAGGTACATTTACACCCAATGTCAGTTTCAAGGGTAAAGGAAACTGAAAATGTTATTCTTTGATAGACTAACTTCCTGTTTTGTTTGAATTGTGCTGGAATCAGGGTTTCATATAAATTTGTTATTTAATCCTATGATGTAAACACAAAACAGGATGCAAAAATCGATTTGGGGGTGCTGCTAGAAAGTTCCAATCACTTGTAAATCAGCTTGAAATCTATTCCAAGATGAACACACATTTTGAGCAGCACTGAGCAACAATGGATTTGATTAGCCAGCACTGATCAACTGAATCATGCAGCCAATTGCAATTTTTTAGCAACATCCCCCAAAAATTTGTAGTAATCTTAAAGTATTGAAAATATTTGAATACTTACGTGGATAGTGAGACGATTGCTGCTCTGGATAGTGAGGGGGTTGTCCCGGGGCGGGGTGTCCCGGTGTGGGATGAGCCGGGGCTTGGTGTCCCGGAGTTGGGTGTCCCGGGGTTGGGTGTCCCGGGGCTGGATGTCCAGGAGTCGAGTGTCCCGGGGTAGAATGTCCAGGAGTTGGATGTCCAGGAGTTGGATGACCCGGGGTTGGATGACCCGGAGCGGGATGTCCCGGGGTGGGGTTGGCGAGCGGTGTGCTCGATGTCAACGGTGGCGGTGGGGGCAGCAAGGGGGACGAGAACATGTGGGGGTTGCTGGAATGGGGCGGGGGTGGGCCTCTTGGCTGATTGCTATGCTGCTGTTGTGGGTACTGAGGGGTGGGGTACGGCTGAAGATTAGATGTCCTCTGCTGGGTGGGGGTACCTCGTGCCCCTGCGTGGGGCGGCGGTCCGATGTGACTCGGGCTACTGCAAAAATAGACAAGAAAATAATGATAGAATATTTCACTCATTTTATGATAGTTTGTTTGCACACATTATCATCATAAGAATACATTGGAATATCGCACAATTCTTCTCTATCAACATAAAACCCATGAATAGTTATGGTTGATACAATAGTGAATGATAGATCTGTCATTTAAAAGTGGATTTTTTTTGGAAATTCATAGCTTCTTCCCATTCACATACACAAAATATAAAGGAAATATATCAATTTGGGATATCAAATGCTATTGAAGCTCTGAAAGAAATATAATTCTGTAACAGTTTCAAAATCGTAAGACCTACTAGTTAAATCACTTCTTACAAAAACACAAATTTTACGTGTTTCTGACCAGTCATGATATTTTGTGAGTCATTTCCAGGATTGGCTGGTTCAAATCTTCAAGTCTTTAACCCAAACCACGTCACTTATCTCTCGCTCCATGACAAATTGTATAACCATTATCACATGTTTCTATTAATACAAATCGTCAAGAGTAACTCAAATTGGCACCATTTAATGGATGTCGTCCTGACAGGATCGATTCGAAAAACAAACAGTTGACGGAATTAAAGGAAATGCATTCTGTCATAATTAGTAACTGAGCCAGCAGGCTTTTGTTTATCCCGTCAAAAGTGGGTTAATTCCCCAGCTCTCGATTTGCAGTCGTGTTTATTAGAAAGGGCAATTTGAGATATTGGTTGGAAATGAAAGTGGTGACGGATTAAACAGTCTGATGGTTCTTATTATAAGGGACATTTGGATTTTGTTAAAGGGGGTATCTTATTTGTCATTGCTTGTTTGTCATAGCAGAAGATCTACATACTTTTTCACCCGCCAGCTGGTGTGAAAGGACATCGAGTTTGATTCTTTTACATCTTAAAATTCTCCACGATATAGACAAAAATTAAAGAATACTGCTAAAGCCCTGGTCACATAGGACCTCGGAAGTAACACGATTCACCCCGACTCTTTGTTAATTCACAGTTAACTGCCTCAGAACAACGAGTCAGGGTAAATCGTGTTGCTTCCGGGGTCCTATGTGACCAGGGCTTTAGCTTCCAACTTGACCATGATTTTTATAAATATCAATAAAAATTTATGTTCAGTTTTCACACCCATTTAAACAATTTAAGTAGCTTGAAAACAAAGCCATCATTAAGAATGCTCATCAGTTATTAGGAACAATAAGCATAGAAAAATATTTCCCCAACATAATATCCTTATTGAATATGTTTCATTCTCAATCCATGATAAAACAAGATATCAACATTTATGGTACTTTAAAATGAAAGGATATAAAAATATGGTTCTATATGTATGCAAAATATTAAACAGTGGTTGAGCAATTCTATCCACTGTAGACAAAGATTTTTTAAACTCTTCAACATAAAAAAAATGGGTAAGTACTGCCTTTGTTCCAACTTTAGCATGCATAAGGGTTTTATGAACATCAATAAAAGTTTATGTACAGTTTTCATACCCATCATAACAAGTTGAGCAACTTGAAAATAGACACATACAAAAAAGGGATATCATTATAAATGCTCATGAATTATCAGGAACAATAAGCATAGAAAAAAAATTCCCCATCACTACATTCTTATTGAAATTGTCTCGTTCTAAATCCATAATAATAAAAATGAAATATCAGCATTTTTGGAACTTGAAATATGAATGGAAAATATGGTACTTTATTCATAATATTAGAGAGTTGTTTGGAATAGTTCTGAAGGCAGAGAATAAAGCTAATCACAGATTTCCCTGTAAAATACTGAACAAAAGACATTTCAAATTCCCTCATCAAAATATGAGCAAACCAAATCCAACGCTGTGGATGGAAGCTATTATTTTGCCCCTGATGTATGTTTCCGAGCTCATTTCCTGACGAAGCGTAGCCACGTATTGATTCCTATTGATTCTCTTTTATTCCCGGTCGATGAGCGTTTCAGGTCGCGCCAACGTTCGAGATGCTCCATTTCGACCTTTTCCCTGGAATTACGATCTCGCAATCACGTTGAAATGAATGTGCCCAGTGGAACGTAATCTCCTTCACGTATGATGTACGACCAGATGGAGGGGACGTGTGTGTGTGCGTGTGTGTGCACGTATGTGTGTGTGTGTGGGTGTGTAAGGGGTGCACAGCCCACTTGGCAGAATCTAGATTAAATCTATCGTTCTTTGCCTCATTTGCATATCGAATAAAGAAAATCTCTGATTTCAGACAAGATTTCTTCCTTCCCCTCAATGTAGAATGATGCAAAGATGGTAACCAGATTTGTAATCTATATATTCTGTACCAAAACCCTTGGGGCATACAATTAGATTTCTACATAGAAATCAACACATTGCTATACATTTATCAACAACGTAAGAATCTCAGATTTCTCTGTAGTGCCTATCTGTCAAACTTAACCCAAGAAATACTCTTTCAAATAGGAAAAAAATATGAATATGCTTTTTTAACAGCAATTTCATTTTCCTGCACGATAAGGCTGAACTTTATATTTATAAGTTTAAGATTCTAATCTGAAGTATTAATTCTTTACACATAATCTCTTCCATTGTTTGATGATATCCAACTATGACGTTTGATGAGAAAGATTTGTTGAAAGAAAAATTGCCATCAAAACAGATTTGATTGAACAAAGATGGACAAATTGCACTGCTTACAGCAAGCATTTTTTTCTTTATTCTTTTACTTGCCTAAATCTATACCACATATGCACCAATCAAAGCATGTGTTTTCAATATCTATGTCCATCCGCTGAAAAAGGGAGCCACGCATAAATCCATAGAAAAGTCTTTGAAATAAATCCAATCAAAATATTCAAAATACAAGGTGTCGATATTTCTCAAAATCGTATTAATCCAATGTTTCCATTATGTCCAATAATCAAGTTCCAGGATCCTTCTATAATTCCAACGATAGCACTTGTTTTCGTTCCATTATCAAAAAGTTATGACATTCCCCGTTTCCTGTTGGATACATATCGCAAAAACACCATGTCCTTGCTCCCAAAAAGCGACATCCAATCGACTCGAATTGGGGACGAGAGCGAGAGAGAGAGAGGGAACACCATCGATTGATCACCTTCTGCAGAAATCTAGCGAGAAAAGTGAGTTGAAATCCGCAAAAATCTCCACGGAAGTTGAGCATTCTTGGATGGGTGTCGTGAGATCTCCGAAGGGTGTTAGGGGGCTTAGGTCGAGAGGGTTTGCAGCAGATCGTTTGAGCTGTACTCGATTCCTTCTCCCATATCACGTGTTGATTCATCCTTGGTTGCCGTTTTCGCTGTTGATTGCACTCTCAACCGATTCATGGCAGGAATTATTTCAATCAAATTCAATCACTATTCCTTTTCTAAAATTGGAAGCACTAAAATTTTAAATTCTCTTTTTAGAACATTCCAATTAAATGTTCATGTTACCATATTGAATATTCTTCATCAAAAATTGTGCTGGAAAGTAAGTAGCTAATTTGTGAGGAAAATAGTGATTTTCAAATGATGTCTGCATTGCCAATTTAGAGAATTTAGGACCATTTCAGTGATAATTTTAATTAAAAATATTCTCTGCATGCAGCGAAAAATGGTGACAGAATAAAAATGGTCAGATTTAGTGGATGATTTTTTTTTTCTTTCTGCTCATGCAATTGCATCTGGTGTATTTTTGGAGCACTATATAAAAAATATTGAACCAAAACACAAAACGTGGTCAATCGTCCTGAAAGGGTTAAACTGTGATGCAAAGTGGGGTAAGTTTCCACTGTTACGATACATCAGGTAAAACACAAATCTACACAAAAATGTGTTGCATGTTGTACAAAATTCAGCAATGGACAAGCATATCAGATGGATAAAAAATATTCATTCATCCATGTGAACAATAATCATGAAACCTATCATTTTTTAACTAAAAGTATTGGTTCCATAAACATTTATAACAAGAAATTTGTCAATCTATCATCTATCAATATGACATTTTCAACAATGTTCAACAATGACATCTTCATAATTATAATCTATGGAAAATAGGAGGAATAGGTATTGGGCTTGCTAATATCATTGATAAAAGCTGAAATGATTTTCACTTGCTAATATCATTGATAAAAGCAGAATTGATTTTCACTTTTTGATGAGAGGTAATGTACAAATAAACTCACCTTACTCTAAAAGAAGTAAATCAAATGAAAAACCATCGAGAAATTTGAAAAGCGTGGCATCCTGCATTAATTTTAATTCCAGTAAGAAGGTTCCAATCCAGTATAATTCACAACAAGGACGTCAAACTTGTGCTGAATTTAGCAATTGATAGGAAAGCCGGCAGCGCATCCCTACAGGCAATTTCCCTGTATCACATTGCACAGGGAATCTCTGCAGATGAACATAGCGTGGTGAGCTAACGGGGTATTTCCAACGATTTAATCCATGATAGAGGGAGAAAGAGAGAGCGGTCGATCGGAGGTTGTTCGAGGGAAGAGGCGTCAGTCCCTTCTACGATGGATGAACGAGCTAAGGTGTAAATCCGAGCAACTCACTTTCAAGTCCCAAAAGGGGATGACTTGTCATCGTGTGCACAATAGATGGGAGGTGATTCTGATCCGTCTTTGCACGAGTCTCCCACACACCTAATAACACAAGATCAGCCTCTAAAGCTGCGGGCTTAGGGTCCCTCTCTCCTGTCGTAAGTCAGGGAATTCAGGGGTTCAGCTGAGGAGATTAGGATGGGGGAAGCAAGGGGGGTTTGCCTTGATCCTAAGGCAACTTAATCTCGCCTAAAGCTGATCCTCAGGGAGCCTTTCACATTACCGTTCAGTGTCTTGCATCTGTGAGGGGTATACCCAAGGCTATGGCATGCTGGGTAGGAGCACACACAGCCATGCACGAGTCGAGGTACTGCTTAGCGACTACTCAGTGACTTGCCTATTTGCTGCAGCACTGCACGCATCATATATATCCCAAACCCATCCAAAGAGTCATTACGATGATGGGTATTAATGGATGAATAACGCTCTCAGCTGTCTCGCGGGGTCTCCGCTCATCACCGCCTTTGTCAGTCGACGCGAACGGCAACACACTCTGTGAGCGCCAAGTCAAGCGGTGAGCTAAGCGAAAAAGGAGGAAAATAACGTTGCAACAGCACCCATCAGTAGGCAGACTTCCAAGCAGGGTGCATCACTCTATCTGTTTCAGACCCGCGTAATAACGACAACAACCGACCAAATTCAATTATTACCCAGGCGCTTTCTCATAAACTGGAACAAACTGAGTTTGTCACATTTCCTGCGCGGTTAATGTCATACCGGGGAAGGTAATCGGAGCTCTGGCTGACGATGATGACATCGGGGAGAGAGACCGAGGTAACGGCCCGTTAAGCACCGGAGCCCGGGTTTAGGGATTGATGATCCTTTGTAGCGAGGGATGACCCAATTTACTCACATTTCCTGCTAATTACGACCCAGTACAAACATGTGTCTCTCGGGGACCGTTGTCCTTCACGCCCCCTCCTCACCAGAGGATTCAGACCCCGCCCTAGAGAATTCCCATCTCATCTTTCTCTGACAGTGAGGGGGTCAGGTGAACGGGGAGATTTGTTCTCAATTTCCCCCTCAAATCAACCAATTATCTGGCAATAAAGAGCTCCTGTTTGGCTTCACGAACACCAAGCTAAGATGATTATTTAGAAAAGAGCGGGCTTCGAAGAGAAACTTGTCGATTTGTCCCCACCTTCTTTACTTCGTCCTAGTTATGGGGATGGATTCAAAGCGAGAGCTGACAGTCGTAGCGTGATAAACAAACAGGAATGAAGATCATCAGGGGTAATTCGTTTGGACGTCTTATCGGGCCGGTTTCTCCCTCCTACTTCCTCCCTATTCCATGCGAACATTAAACGGTCCGTTTGGGACGCTTCCCCCTTCCCCAACCAACCCGCACGCTCCTCCGTCGCTAATGGGCCAAATTGGAAACAGCAACACCTCTCACCTCGACATCAAAAACATTACGCATCCCTCTCTTCCTCCATATAATCCTCCATCTCCCTTTCACACCCATTAAATTATCCTCAAACAACACAATCTATCGCATCGCCTGGTTATCTTCATCACCGAGATTAACACTTATAGGGAAGGGAGTCGTCAGCGGTTCTAAAAACAAAAGGACTTGGTAATCCTCACCGAAACCAACTGATTATGGCCACAATTGCGTTCACTTCCACCATCAAATTCCCAGACATATCCTCTTCCAAATTAGATTAGAGCCACCAAAAGATATTTTTGGTCAATGATTCGAAATCCTGATGTGTAATGATATATCTCCTGAATGCTAGCGTGGAAAAGGAAAGAGGGGTCATCAAGAATGAAAATTGGAGGGAGTGTTTATTCTCCCATTTTTATTGGAGAATGCCCTATAGACTTGCCATCTGGGAAGTGAGAGAATAAGAGCGTGACAAATTTCCTTGAGTGATAACAAGAATCTAATCTCTTTCATTGATACTGGAAATAAGTATCTATTGAGGTATTAATATCTAGTGATTGTGACATTGAGCAGAGGTTGCGGGGG